>PYAF01005229.1:11864-73636 GCA_007407185.1 Glycine tomentella | reverse complement strand
ACAACAACAACAACAACAACAACAACAACAACAACAACAACAACAACAACAACAACAACAACAACAACAACAACAACAACAACAACAACAACAACAACAACAACAACAACAACAACAACAACAACAACAACAACAACAACAACAACAACAACAACAACAACAACAACAACAACAACAACAACAACAACAACAACAACAAAAACAACAACAACAACAACAACAACAACAACAACAACAACAACAACAACAACAACAACAACAACAACAACAACAACAACAACAACAACAACAACAACAACAACAACAACAACAACAACAACAACAACAACAACAACAACAACAACAACAACAACAACAACAACAACAACAACAACAACAACAACAATAACAATAACAATAATAATAATAATAATAATAATAATAATAATAATTAGATATTTAAAGAAAAGGAACTATTCCATTTTCAAATCAATCAACTAGTATTTTTTTTTTGAATCAATTAGTATTTATGATAGTAACAATTATTATTTCTTACGTAAATATTAGTATTTACAGTAAGTTATTTTATAAAAATATGACAATAAACAAAAAAGTTACTATAATTACAAAAAAGATCATGATTGATGTACTGCACAAAATTGATAAAATTACACGTGACCATTATTGTGGAGTCAGTGTACACGTGCTCACCTTCCGTGTCAGTTTTGTTATAGGAATTGTACAATGTTTGCCCTTCATGTGAGTCCTACTACAGGAACTGTACATGTGTCCATCCTCCATATCAGTCTTGCTACAGGAACATCGCAAATGTTTGTTCTCTGTGTCAACTCTACTATAGTAACGGTACACATTTCCGCTCTAAGCGTCGACCTTGACATAATGACGACACAATTGTTCGTCCTTCGTGTCAGCCTTGCCACAAGAGCACGGACGTCAACCCTTTACCGGTCGGGACTTTCTTGGTCAACCACATATCTATTACGCTTATTTATTCAAATAAGTGTAATCACTTTATCTCCTAGAATATCTCCAATTATCTCAAAGGGAATATCTAGAAGTTGTTACTTATCATCTACAAGTAACAACATAACTACAAGCTCTTACTTTTTTACAAGTAACGGTCTATCTATAAGGTTCATATTATCTTCTATTTAAATTATAATTGCATGCTATTATCTGTTTATCTTATTAACAGATTAATTAACAAAGGCCCAAAGCCCATACTCCACGCTATAAATACAGGTTCTCTCTAAATCTTTACTCACTCATCATTCATTCACCATCCGAGACACACTCGGAAACCTTCTACTCTTTTTTACTCCGAGACCACCTTGGACTTTCTTTCTCAGTTATGCTCCCATAATTGATGTACTTACTTGAGCGTCAGAATTCTTTCCTTTGTAGGTCCACTCCTTAACAAGGTTGACTCAGAATCCGATGCGCAGAGTTTGAAACCCACCAGGACCCTGTCTAACTCATACATGGAATTTCTAGATTTTGGTAAGAACATTTGGCACCCACCGTGGGGTCACGGTAAAACTTACCCTGCAGCCTCGCATTCTTTAGATCGTCGCATTATCCGGACCACATTCTTTTTGTGTATTTTAACCTGGCTTGACACTTTATTATTCCTGAACTTCATTCTTTTAGGAGTACAACCTTGCAGGGACATAGCATAATTTAGGACCAGCACCTGACTACTCTCCAAGGTACAGTCTTGACAAAACCTAGGACCATGTCCTAGTACTACTCTCCAAGGCCCACCATTGGTGAGCCTAGACGAAACCCAGGACGGACGAGTTCCTGGTCCCATCTCCGTAGGCTTGTCAAACCCAAGGTCCAACCTTGGTGAGCCTAGACAAAATCCAAGACGAGCAAGTTTCTGGTTGCATCTTCAGGAGGCTCATTAAACCCTAGGTCCGCCCTTGGTGAACCCTTCCAAGATAAGTTTCGCATTGCCAAAAATCTTAGGTATGAAAACTTTAGCTTTGCAGGGATACAAGTCCACACCTTGTCTAAATACAGGACAGACGCGTCTTGGTCACTCTTCAAAGGTTCATAAACCCAAGCTCTGGTTAACCGTCAAGGTTCATAAACCCAAATCTTGGTAAACCTCCAACTCAAAAACCCAAGACCTGCTCCTAGTATTTGCAAAGGTTCACAAAATCCTAGGGCTTCCCTAGATGGACCTTCAACAAAATCTAAGACCTGCTCTTGGTAACTTACAAGTTCATAAACCCAAGCTCTAGTAGACCGTCAAGATTCATAAACCCAAGTTTTAGTAGACCTCCTACTTCAAAACCCAAGACCAGTTCTTGCTAACTTACAGGTTCATAAACCCATACTCTGGTAGACCGTCAAGGTTCATAAACTCAAGTCTTGGTAGACCTCCAACTCCAAAATGTAAAATATAGGAACACTTCACACTTAACCAAGAGGGGGGGTGAATTGGTTAGGCTTGGTAATTTAAAAAATTTATTAAACAAAATCAGAGTTTTTTTCCCTTAATGGATCTTTATCATTTTAGAAATCAAGAACCTTTATCCAAAGATCAACCCAAGAGATGTAATGCTTCAAGAACCAAGAGTAAACAAGAATTCACAAGGGAGACAATTAAACTTGCAGAAGTAAATGAACACACAAGAATTATACTGGTTCACTTCAAACACTATGAAGCTACATCCAGTTTTCTTCTACTCAACACTAGAGTAGAGTTCCACTATTGTAAATAATATTCTTACAAGAAAATACAAGCTTCTCTTTATCAACCCTAGATAAAGTTCAGAAGTCTAAAACACTATTAGACCCTTAGAAGCCAAACCTAAACTGAGAACACTACTCAGCAACCCCTAGAGAAACACTATCTCTAGTTTCATGCAAGAAACCAATTTACAATAGAAAGGCAAATACAATATTAACAGAGAATTACAAACTCAAAGAGTAAGGAAAGAAATCATCTGATGATCCAAAGATGATATGCATAAGAATGATATTACCAGGTTGAATGCAAACAACAAACTCAGAACATGGCTTTCCTTAAATTTTGAAAAGAGAAATCTTGCTTCACTCAATCCCTTAGACCCATATGAGTTTCATGGAAGCAAGAACTTAAAGAGCCCAGAAAAATCACTTTGTGAATGTTTAGAATGCCTTAGAATGCTCAGAATACGAATTACTCAAGTTAGGAAAACAACTGAGTAAGGATTCTATTTATAAAGATTTTTTTGTAACCGCTTGTAATTGATTAAATACGCTCATGTAATCGATTATTTAGCATATGTAATCAATTACACACGCTCCTGCAATCGATTAAAGTGTTCATAAAGATTCTGGGTAGCAACAACGAGCAATTTAATCGATTATCCCGACGTGTAATCGATTAAAGCAGACATAATGAAAAATGTATTTGTACTATGTAATCGATTACAATAATTGGTAATCGATTAAAGCAGGCATAATGAAAAATGTATTTGTACTATGTAATCGATTACAATAATTGGTAATCGATTAAAGCAGACATTTATGAAAAACTGTTTGTATTGTGTAATTGATTACAATGAATGGTAATCGATTAAAGCAGACATTATGAAAAACATGTTTGAACTAAGTAATCGATTACAATAAATGGTAATCGATTACACCAGAGTGATGTTATTTTCTGTATGAGTAATGTAATCGATTACAGCTCAGTAGTAATCAATTAAAAAGGACACAAAGGCAAATTAAGTATATACTAAGTTGAAATAATCGATTAATCCGATAAAGCAATCGATTAAACTGTTCTTGAGAATTTTCCAGAAAGCAACAAGAACAAAATAATCGATTCTTTGCTTATATAATCGATTAAACCAGTGAAATGCTATTTTTCCAAAAACACTTAGTTTATTTCAAGATTCAAAACAATTTCCTAATGCCTTGTGATTTAATCCTTAAGCTTATGAATGCAATGACTTGGATCATCAGAAAACTTCATTCCTTTTACATTTGATCACAAGCTTTTCTTCAATTCTTCAAACATGTTGAAAGTCCAAAACACTTCCTTGTCTTCAAATCTCTTTAGGCTTCAAGTAACTCCCCCTCAAATCAACACAAAACCCATGACCAGCTCTTGGTAACTTACAGGTTCATAAACCCAAGCTCTGGTAGACCGTTAAGGTTCATAAATCCAAATCTTGGTAGACCTCCTACTCCAAAATCCAAGACCAACTCTTGGTAACTTACAAGTTCATAAACTCAAGCTCTGGTAGACTGTCAATGTTCATAAACCCAAGTCTTGGTAGACCTCCAACTCCAAAATCCAAGATCAGCTCTTAGTACTTTACAGGTTCACAAACCAAGGTCAACCATTGGTGGACCTTCAACAAAATCCAAGACCTGCTCTCGATAACTTACAGGTTCATAAACACAAGCTTCGATAGATCGTCAAGGTTCATAAATCCAAGTCTTGGTAGATCTCCAAAACTCCAAAATCCAGGACGTATACGTCACTACTCGGTCTCCAATGGTTCGCAAAACCTAAGGTCCATCCTTGGTGAACCTCCTCATTGCTAATTTTTACAGGCAGAAACTCAAGGTACACAAGGTGTATCATTGACACATTTTACTATTCCTAAGATTTATTCTTGCATGAATATAAGTTGGCAGGAGCACAAAACCCAAGATTTGTCCTTGGTATACAAAACCCAAGGTCCATCCTTGGTGCACAAAACCCAAGACATGCTCTTGGTACACTCATTCCTTTGGAATCTCGATAAGCAGGACCACGTGATTGTTTGTTTTGCAGGAATAGGTGTCCAAGGTCCACCCTTAACACTCCAAACCCAAGACATGCTCTTGGTACACTCATTCCTTAGGAACCTCGACAGGCAGGGCCACATAATTCTTTGTTTTGCAGGAACAGGTGTCCAAGGTCCACCCTTAACACTTCAAACCCAAGACGCGCTGTTGTGCATTAACTCACTTGGAACCTCGACAAACAAGGCTACAAACTTAGCCGATTGCAAAAGCAGTTGTCTAACAAATATATCTAAGGATCACCTTTGACACTTGAAACACAAGAGACAATCTTGGTAATTCAGCGAGACACTATCAGATTGCAGGGTTTCACTTCTATGATGAAAGGACTCTATTCAAGCGGCCTATTCTCATCATCACAAGAAATTCATAAACAGAAGATAACAACATACAAAAGCAAATGCAAAAGCTTAAAGACGAAGAAAAGGAGAGCATTTGCATTAAGAGAATTGTTAACACTTTACATGGCCTCCACGGCCAAAAGTTAAAACAAAAATACAAAGATAGATGGTAGCCTAGACACTGGTCCCGTCATCTGGCTCCTCGATGGAAGCAATTTCCTCTTCATCAAGCAGGATACTGCCCTTTACATCCTTGAATGGGTCAAAGACACTCAAGTCAAGGTCTTTAGCTAAGAAGCTGGCCTTGAGAAAGCCCTTCTCATACTATTCAACTGCCTCACGCTTGTAGAGGGTCAGCTTCTCTTCAAACTCCTTGTGGGCAGCCTTTTCCTCAGCTAACCGAGCCTCTAAGTCAGTCACCTTATTGGCAAGCTCATCCCTCTTGACAGTAGCCTTGTCAGCATTGGCAGCTAGTTTTTTCTTCTCCCCTAATAGCAACATGCGCCATCACTGAAGCCGGAAACCAGAAAGTGGATGGTGCAACAGGTGAACAGGGAAGATGCCCAGTGACCTCCCTCATCGTACGCAGACTGCGATGGGCCCTTGGCTTCTTGCGCTCAGACATCCCAGCACCGCCATGCATTTTCCTCCTAGCCAAAACAAAATAGGAGATGTTGGGAAAAGCAGCAGGAACATCAGCAGGGCCAATCTCGACAGCAGGTCGACCCTCTCCTTCAGCCGGAGGATGGACAGGGGCAGGTGGCACAACACCACCATTAGCACCCACATTCTTCACTATTGACTTCCATAGGAAGTTACCTATTATACCTGCAAAGCACACAGAGAAATCATAAGTGTCAAGCTAGGTCAAAATACACAAAAGAAGAAAAGCAACGAAACAAGAATGCAAGAAGACAGGTATGGTGGTGAGAGAAAATGTCAAACGTCCCCTCCATTTAAACAGAGACGTAACAGGTATGCACGAGACTTGAAACAACTTCCTCGAAATCTGCACCACGACCTAACGCCACTCACCCACTACTGCACGTCTCTAGTACATGTTCACTCCTTGGGTGACACGTATGCACAAGTGCAGCGCATGGGTGACACACACCTACAACATAAGACAAAGCGTAACATACGCTTTTCAATTCTCACTCCAAGGGTCATATATTGGAAGAAGGTTCAACCTTGACGCTTCACTTGCCTAACATGTCTGACCTCATCTACAAAACAAGTACGTCTTTCTTGAACAACTCAACAGTAACAACCCGGACAACACATGTTTAGGTTATGAGGCTTGGCATAGCTCCACTCTTATAATTCACAAAGTTATCAACCTCGCCTATAGAATAGAGCATGTCCTACATGGATAATTCAACAGTGACAATCCAGACAACACATGTCTAGGCTAAAGGGACTTGACAAGTTCCACACTTACATTTTTTTCATTTGTCAAGGTTACAGACAGAAAAAAATCATTTAAGATTTAATAGATTGATTTATTAATGTAATCATAAATATATACTTATTATAAACACCTTGATTACTATAATTAAACATGGCAAATATATATATATATATATATATATATATACACACATGTGTGTGTGTTATAAATAGAATTAAAAATGAAATTATTTACATTTTAGAGAAAAATAATAAATATAATAATCACATGACAAAATCTTATTTTACAATTGATTGATATATATATATATATATATATATAATTGATATATTGATTTATCTAACAGTCCCAAAATCAAATTTGAACTTACATAAATCATAATTTTAAACTTTTTGGATACGTCAATCTAAATCAATTAGTTACAAGATCTAGGAAACATTTTTTTAAATTTTAAAAAAAGTTAAAAAAAGTATTTTTTTAAATATAGTTTTTTAATAAGCAAAAAGGAGATAGCTCTTAAAATAAATAAAAAATTACTTATTTTAAGGAAAAACAGTTTAAACAAACAAATCATAAAAATATTAAAATAAACACATTAAAAAAAAAAAAAAAACTCATTCCTTAAATTAAACTCATGAGTTTTGCTCATTTATCTTCAACAGTGATTTTTCATCAACAGAAACCCTAAACTGGATCATGGGAGGGAGGTTGACAATTGAGAGAAAAGCAGGAGAGGACAGAATTAGTGAATTACCGGATGACGTTCTGTATCACATCCTTTCGTTCCTTACGATCAAGGAAGCCATTGCTACGTCCTTGTTATCTACCAGGTGGAGATTTCTATGGACCATGCTTCCATCTCTTGATATCGACTGCTCCAAACCAATCATGGAACGCTACAAGACAGTCAATGTTTTCTTGGGTCTATTTAGAACACAAAAGATCACAAGGTTTCATCTCAGATGTAACAACAGCCATGATTGTTGCTTGCGTTACGCGGAAGAATGGTTGAATGCTGTCGTGCCCAGAAAAGTTGAACATCTGAATATCTCCTTCAACATGTGCCATTCAACTGCTTTCAGATTCCCCGACTTGTTCAGCTGCACCACACTTGTCACCTTGAAGCTCCAGGGCCTCTCTCCTTTCTCTATTCCTTCTGATGTTCATCTCCCTAATCTCAAGATTTTTCACCTGCACGTAAATGAATTCTTGTTCTTCCCCAGTATTAGCAAGCTTATCTATGGATCTCCATCTCTTGAACTGTTTTACCTGAAGCAGAACTGGGATGAGTGTAAGTTGAAGATTGTGCGTAAGCATAACTCTCTAGTTATCCAAATATTCCGCCACAGCTGTTTTTATAATCTTGTTATACAAGATGATTATGATTATGATTTTATCTCAAACTATATGAAATACAATCATCGTTGGCCAAACATTCTTAAAGCCAAGGTTTTTATGACAGTGTATCCCTGCACTAAGAATGTTATTGCGGACCAAATTGTTTTTGCCATTCTCCTAGGACTGCGTAATGTTGAATTTCTGTCATTGGGCGATTTTAGGGAAGAGATGGACCCTTATATTTTGGATCTTCCAAAATTTAAGAATTTAGTTGAGCTAAGGCTTTTTCTTAAAAATGCAGACTCCTTATTTATGGAACTTCCTGCCAAGTGTCCTAAGCTTAAAGTTGTTGAAGTTAATATCATGGATGATTGGTACCGTATAAATCAGAGATGTCGATATCATATTACTGGAGGAGTAAGGCAGCCCGACCTATCAATTGTTCCTCTTTAACCTGAAACACTCATTCTTGGAAAATACCTATAGTAATCCACTTACATGATGCAGAAAAGTTGGTAAGGTGACTAAGTATTTCAGAGATATTATTGAGTATTGAGTATTTCCATGTTATGTTTTTGTTTAAGAATGACAATTTTAGGGAGTTTTTGTTTTATTTTCAGTTATGTTTCTTTGCCTTCCGTACAACATCGATATATTATCAGAACTTGAGTCCTCACTGCTTTTGTGTCAATTTTTTTTATTTGGATTTAATTTTACATGAAATTATTATTTATCTAAAATATATATAAAGTCTGCTAAAAAGAGGAATGTGGTACATATATAATCAACAGTTGCTTGTGTAACTGTGATCATTCGTAGCAGCACAATAACTCTTTAATAAGAAGGTATTCAAATACACAGGTGACAGGTCCATGCGGCACGAGTGAGTACCAAGAGAGATGTATCTTAATGTTAATATCTCTTTATGTATCCCTTTCTCATACTCTAAAACATTGATGAGAGCCTTACAAGGAGTTGCCAATTAATCAGATTCAGGAAAGTCACTGTGGGGTATCACATATCTTAAATTTGTTGTTAATTGCAGAAAATGCGCTCATAGTTTCACTGGGAGAACGGGGAGAATATGATATGTGTCACCTTCAAGTGTAGGTCGTGGCTTTGAGCTTTTACTCGCATTTTGTAATTAAGGGACAATTGTTGCTATGTTTGTTTAATTTTTGGCAACCCATGCCAATACTTCCAAATTTGATATCTAATAAGATAATATAGTTCAAAAATGGAAAACAATACCATGTAAAGTTATATGTATTATTTTTTAAATCAACCGTGCTTTCACAATGTTTGGCCAACCGTAAAAAAAAAAAAAAAAATCAAATAGATGACGTTTCATATGGTTCAACGACTGTGGAAAGCCAAGTGACAAAATATAGCAAAGTGGTCTTGCTGACATGATCGATTGATTGAGATTTAGCCGTTGTCTCTTTGATTAGTCCCTCTCTACCCAATCCCATCCAAAAGAAACAGCCTTTAGCTTCAACTTTCAAATATCACCACTTGCTAGCTAATCCTTAAATATTAAAGTCCAGGGATATTTCATGTCATAGCTAGATGCCAAGAACTCGATAAGTGAAACTTTCATGTCAAACTTGGATCAAATAAATTGTTGCAAGCAAGAAAATTTACTTCAGGAGTCGTGATGCATGGAATGCCAATAATACAAATAAATATATATAGTACTAGGGCATGGAAGCATGCATTGGATGCTAGTACTATTCTTTTTCTAGCAGAATACATCAGTAATGAAACTCCTCTTTCTAAAATATGTATATAAGAATAATTAAAGAATGGAAGAAGATAGAGAAAGAATACAGCAGCAGTAGCATCCTTTTGTTCTATTGCTAATTCAATATAGTATTGAGGCATGGAAGCTTGAATTGGATGCTAGTACTATAGTGGTCCTTTTCTAGCAGAATCATTCAGTAACGAAAATCCTCTTTCTAAAATAAATATAGCAGAATCCTCCGAGTTCCTTTTAGATTAATTGGCAACCCAACACTTCCAAATTTGATATCTAATATAGTTCAAAAATGTAAAACACTACCATGCAAAGATATATATTAGTATATTGCAATACAATAACAATTTTTACATAACACGCTATATAAACCAACAAAACACATAGCACAGATAGATAGAAGGCATGCATGTACTAGTATAATAGCATTACATTATGCATCAGACCATGTAATTTCTAATCCACCCCACTGATTGTGAGGCACACCTATGGCTTCCCACACAGCCTTGGAGCCATCAACAATGTTGTTGGAACAAGGGGTTGATAATCATGATCTTCATCACATCCCATGGTAGAGTCACACTCGTCGTCGATCACCATGGCTACCACACATTTGCCATTTGCGCTGATGGTGATGTTGTGGAGGCATCTACTCCTATTGTTGAACCATCCAGTGGAAAGTGCGACTACCGGTGTGTCATCAGAATGGTACTGGTTCTCACATTCTGAAAGGCCAACTCCATCTCCACCCTTTTCAAAACTATTCAGACTTCAGAGTGAGTTGAAAGTGCTGGAGAACATTTGTATGTTGTGTACAACTGTACATCTTTCTTTGTACAGAACAATCTGAATCATTCTATTTGTTGCATTCTCCAGGAGGAGGCTTCTCTCCTCTGATTCTGCCACTAGGATGACACTGTTGGGCTTCAGAACACAAACAATTTGTTGAAATTAGAATTAGCAACAGAACAAAGGATGCTATTGATGCTGAAACCTTCATTTTATACCCGTTTCTTTTCAGTGCACAAATAAATAATTTTGAAAAACTATCCAAGACTATTGTCGTTAGTCACTCAGAATACATGCGAAAAAAAATTATTACAAAAAGTTTGAATCTTCCAATGGTAAGGCTAGTGCATGTTTAAATATTCAGATAATTCATATATAATGACTAATGATAAATTATTTTATAACCATGAGAGAGAGAGGTATAAAATAACATAAACAATATGTGATAATGAGAGATAAAAAAATAGATTTGTACAAAAGTGTTACATAAATATATTATTTGCATTAATTATTATTTTATTTATTTGATTGATTAATGTACCTGTTGTTGTATTTGTTTCTCCTTAATGTTGGTAGAATAATATTTTATATTGTATTTTTCAATACATTATTATGGATTGGATTAATGTTTTTTTTTTTTGAGTATTATTAATTCTCTATTTTGTGAAGCTCTATTTATTCTAAATATAAAAACTAAATGACCCCTCATTCAAAATTCTTTCGGATTGAGGCTTGCATGCCCATAACTACCTAGCTAACTAATTTTCTCTCCCAAATTACAAGTATATATCGGTGTTGCATGTATGAATTATCATTCTTATATATTCTAATCTCTCAAATATTGAATTGAGCGTCAGTTCTTGCAGTAAAAACTCAACACAGTGCATGTGCTCTGTCGTGGAACCTTGAGATCAGACTGAATCTCCGTCATATGAATTGGATATCCACCTTCACAATCTTAATTACATTTTCTATATAGAATTTTTCTATAAAAGAAAAAGTGAAAATAGAAGACAAAAATACAAATTATTTTCTATCAAATAGTTCCTAAATATTTATTTTGTATATATACATTATATTATAATATTTTCTAACTAATTAATATTTTAATTTACATAACTAATACTTATAATAAATAAATACTTTTGTATATATATACATTATATTATAATTAAAATTCATGATAAAAAATTATTTTGAACATATAACTTATATTTTAGTTTCCTATTAAATGATTTATATTATAATATAAGATTGTTTTTAACTAATGACAATTTCTTTTAAACATTTATTAAAATTCAATTTATAATAGATATGTTTAAACAATTTAGAGGTTGCAAAAAAAATCCCTTAAAAAACTCTTGTTAAAGAAAAATTCCTAAATTTCCCTTATTAAAAAATAACTCCTAAAACGTTTTAATAATATACTCTCTCTCGATATATATATATATATATATATATATATATATATATATATATATATTACATCATAATACTCCATGTAGGCTTGCATATGTGGACAATTTTTTCATAACCGTAGTTAAATAGAAGGATCCAATTGAAAAACAATTATATGTTAAATTAAAAGTAATTACTGTATATCAGTTGTTTCAAAATATTTTTTATAATTTAAATTGAAATCAATTTTTTTTTTCAAAATCAAATTTAAACTTACATAAAATAAGGAATTATAATTTAAAATTTGTAGGTATATCAATGAATAAAATTTTCAATTTATGATTTTTGGTTGGCCAAAAAGTGAAGTTAATTTAAATTATATATCACTTACAAATTTTTAGACCTAATCGACATAGCCATAGGTTTAGAAGATTCAAATTCAAATTCATCATTTGATTGCCAATAACCAACTCTTTTATGAATATGGGTGATATGGAAAAGTATTTACACGGTAGGAGTGGTCTCACAGAATTGTCTTGCAGGGCGCTACTCGCTTTCTACATCGATTTTGATGCAGAAACGTCATCGGTTATCATAACCGATGTAGAAAGTTCTTATTACTGCCATGTAAATACTTTTTCAAACCGCCCATTTTCGTGAGTCCCAAGAACCCTGCACTTGATCATGGGAGCGTGTTTGACGATTGAGAGAAAAGCAAAAGATAGAACAAGAAAATTACTGAACGATGTTTTGTGTCACATCCTTTCGTTCCTTAATATCAAGTAAGCCATTGCTACATCCTTGTTGTCTAGGAGTGGAGATTTCTGTGGACCTTGGTTCCATTGCTCGACATCAAGTTCTTGAATCCAACCATGAAATTCTACGAGGGCATCAATATATTATTGAATCCACGCAGAACAGAAAAGATCACAAATTCCATTGTGTTTTTTTATATTTGATTTGAATTGGATTTCACTTGTAATTAATTAGAATTTTTCTACAAAATCTGCTCAGAAAAGCATGTAGTCCATCTATGTAGTAAACTCCTTGTTGCTTCAAGTAACTGCAATCCGTGTTCATACAACATAATACACAGGTACATTGAGCATGGGTGAGCACCAGGAGACATTTATCTTAGTGTTATAACATCTTTTTTCTTTACTCTTCTCAAACAGGAGAACATTGATGAAAGTCTTATGAGGAATTTTCAATTAATTGAATTTTGGAAAGTCACTGTGGGGTATCGTTAATTCACCAATCTTTAATTTCTTAAGACTCTGTTCTGGTTGTTTTAAGCTTGTTTTATGCTCCAGAACATGTGGGTAGCGCTTTTAAAATGTTAGATGCCTTAGCTAAAGCTGTGGAAATCTTAAGTTTAAGGGGCAAATAGTATTATTCATAAATGCATTCCAATGTATGTATCTGCTATCCACATACATTTATGACTGAACTTCAAGTGCAATTTAATCTAGGTCTGCTGAAAAGAAAATAGCATATATGAGTTAAAAAAAGAAGGGGATGGATTCAAAGTGCTCCTTGTAGACATGAGGGGTTCGGACGCAAACGAAAAAAAATAAATAGAAAAATATGATCTGTGCTACGAGACACGCAGTGAGAGGATTCTCCACTGAACCAAATAGGCTGAGACATGCAGTAAGAGAATTCTCTATTGCACTCGAAATTTTGATGCTGAAAATGGATCACATATTATATAAAAAAATTTGATTAAAATAGAGCAACAATAAAGTGCGAGAGGAACACTCAAGTTTAAGAAGATTTAAACGGAGTATAATTGTTGATGGACAGAAAGGAAGATCAATTATTTAGAAAGTTTATAAGAACATTTGATTTTCTGATTTAGATTGCAACTTAACTCTTGAAATAAAATTAGACAAGAGGCACATAAAATGGATATGATACATGCTGATAAATGTCTTATCAATTTAAGTTGATAAAAAATCTGTTTTTTTAATTAAACAAAATTAACATATTTAATTTTATTGATAAAGTATGTTTCTGTTTTGATAAATAAGCTTAACTAATAAAATCTAAACAGAATTGTATTGTTATTAAAACTAACAAAAACAAAAATTTGAATATAAAAAATGGACTTATTTATATCTATATATAAATAAAATATCATGCTGTCTGAAAAAAAATGTGAATTCTCTTAGTTATATTGGCAAAGTTATAAATATCTTTTGAGAAGTTGCACACATGTTTATGTTGTGCCTGCTTAGACTTAGAAACTTTAAAGATATCCTTGAAATATTTGATAAAAATCTGATTTATAGTTAAATAAACAATTGTACGAGAAACTTTGTTCTCGTATAAATTTAGAATTAGGTTTGAGATTATAAGGATAAAATAGGTTATATGCACTTCCCAGCATATTGGTTCTCTTTAAATAATGAAGGATTTTTTATTCAATTTGATTGAATGGTCAAATTGTTGGAGCCATGATTATTTTTTCTTGTTGAACTAATTTTTTATTTTATTAAAATTCTCTGTACTTTGTCCTCTTTAAAACTTAATTATCTGTTTTATATTTTTAAAATTTTTATCATAATTATTTTATTAAATTTTATAAACTTAATTCAACTCCCCTTCATGAGTTGATTGGAACCAACATTCTCCACTGAACCAAACTCGTTATAAGACATGCGGTGAGAGGGTCTCTCACCGAACCGAACACATTAGTAGACGGTCTGGTAGGTTACGTGTCAAAGAATGAACTTGTTTTTTTAAATATTTTTATAAATGTTCAAAGTCCTATAGTTTCTTATGTTACGTGTCAAAGGTTCCACTAATTTTGTAAATGTGGTTTTGTGTGATACGTGTCAAAGGTTCAACTAGTTTTGTAAATATATTTATAAATGTTCTTAAAGTCCCGAGATGTGTGTTACATGTTAAAGGTTCAATTTATTTTGTAAATATCTTTATAAATCTTCTTAAAATCCTGCACTTTTTTCTGCCTTAAACTGCATCACTATCCTTTCCTCCTGAATTTTTATTATTAAACAAAAAACATTAGGAAATTGGGGAAGATACTAAAAATATCTCCAGGACTGAGTTGGAGTTGTTTTTCTTGTTTTGTGCACTTCTCAGATGAATCCCTGGTTTTGTTACAAGGTGACTATTTTTTCCATGACCCCTAACACAAAAATAAATAAATAAATTGAATTTTCCCTTTCACTCATTCGATCTTCGATTTAGGTCTCCCAGATTGTTCAGCATTTATTTGCAAGATCAAAACTTTGGCAAACAATAAGAAAATTGTGTTCCCCGTTGCTTTTAGATCTGGAATTGCAGTGATAGCTTCGGTTACAGTGTATTTTCTATTTATATGAAATTGTGGGAGCCTTGGAGGTGTGTGTAAAGAATTTGGGAACCTTGCTTATGTTATACTTATGTGATTTGATGCAACTTGTGAATATATCTGTATTACCCCTTAAATAGGATGAAAATATTGTGCATGAAGTTAAAAGAGTATTGTGTTTGGTATAACTTTTGTTTCTCCTCGTGAAGCTCTTCAATTTGCTTCAGGGATCCGTACCCGATACCGACATCGTTAGATACTTTACCAATAATATCCAAACCTATAATAAAATTTATGAAAATCCAAATATAGGAACATGGAAACATTGTCCTTTGATAAACCAAAAGATAGAAAGTGTCCTCTTTATGGGTGATTTCAAGAAAGGAATAAGATTGATAGTAGTATTCCTATTTGTAAATAATAAAAAGTAATTTATGATGATAAATGATTCAGAATTTTTTATTTATTTATAGTAATGTCCAAGAAAGTTCTTAATTTTTTTGTGTTACATATGGAATCCTATATATTTTTAGAATAATTGGATCGTATTATATCATATACGTATCATATATTTGTGCACATTTGCACTCTCTGGTTGTGTTGTATGTTTTGCAATTAATGCCTGCAAAATGGAATGGACATATTTTTGTAAAGTGTGCTTTGTAAAGAAAGTGACCACGTTTCACATCATGCTTAAGTCACACCTGTTCATGTTCTGTAGGGGGGTTATACTGAAAAAATTAAGGACATATATGTAGGTTAAAGGGGAAGGAGATTGTTGTTCAATAGCTACAAACTTTACATTTTTGGAGGCTGATATTTCATTCTTCAACATGTTATAAACGCTTGTCAGCTTGCACATGGTTTCAGTCTGCAGTCTGTTTAGTGAGACTTGTAAGCCAATTGAAGTGAATATAAAAGTTCAAATAACATAATTTGTGAACGTCTGTTGTGCACTATTTGGGGTTTACTATTTGTAGTTTGGGTTTGGGCCCATAAATAATTACGATGTTTAGGATTTCTAAGTCTATATATTTCCTGTTTATTATTTGTAGTTTGAGTTTGAGCCCATGAATAATTACTATGTTTAGGATTTCTAAGCCTATATATTTTCTTGTAATATGAGTGCATTAGCCAATAGCATACATGTAGGGTAAATACTATGTGTTATTTTTCTTCCCTTTCTCTTTGTCTATTTTTTTCAATTGTTGTGTGATTGTTTGGTACCAACCAGTGTCTTAATGTGAATGCTAAGCCTTAAAAATTTTACAGAGCTGGTCACACAAAACTTTGAGATTTGGGACTACCATGACATTACTTTCAGTTTGGGATCATAATGGCTACATTTTTTTGTACAATGTATACACAAATGAGTTGAAATAGCAAGTGAAATTTTGATCTTATAAGAGTTTTACCAACATTTTCCTTGTCTTTTTCAGGTCCTTTGTACTTTATACAATGGAGCATGTAGATAAAGGAAAAGAATCATCAAATAGTGACAATGAAGTAGAAGCCACATATTCTCCAATTATTTGTGGCCTTCCAGATGATATTTCTCTTGCGTGCCTGGCAAGAATTCCTAGAAAATATCATTCTGTCCTGAAGTGTGTCTCAAAGAGATGGAGGGACTTAATTTGCAGTGAAGAGTGGATCTGTTATCGCCGAAAGCACAAACTTGATGAAACCTGGATTTATGCTTTGTGCAAGGACGAATCAGAGGAGATTTTCTGTTATGTTTTGGATCCAACTGACTCCAGAAGATATTGGAAGCTCGTTGGTGGTCTTCCACGTCACATCTCAAAAAGAAAAGGAATGGGCTTTGAAGTGTTGGGAAATAAGCTATTCTTATTGGGTGGTAGTAGAGAGTTTCTAGATTCTACAAACGAGGTTTATTCATATGATGCCTCCTCAAACTGTTGGGCTCGAGCTACTTCCTTGTCAACTGCTAGGTAAGTATCCTTATTTCTATTCTTTAGGGAAGCCAAGTCAGTAAGTGTATGTAGGAGAAGATTAGAGAGATAGAATTTGTAATATCAATCTGCTAGGATTTTCATCATAGATTTAGGTAGAGTTATTGCAGTTTACAACCTTTGAGAATCGACGATACCAGCAAACTAGAAACAAAGCCACAAACTTAGTATTATTCTCGGAAAAAAAAAAAAGTTTTATACGTATATGACATCCAAATAATTCCTTGTCATGACTAGTGACTTCTATCTGTCTTGTGTTCTTTTATGATTAAAAATGGGAACCGGAATTAAGGAGGAAGGAAACTGATGCATGTATCAAGAACTAATTCGGCGTCATGCTTTCCTAATATGGTCAAAGAAAAATCTGTCAATTTTAGCTGTTTATATTTTGCTATTAAAAAGAAAAACTGCATGTTGTCCTATTCGGTCTTAATTTTAGCCCTTACTGCATTGTAGAAATCACTATTTTCTTCTACAAAAAATTTCAGGTACCACTTTGCTTGTGAAGTTTTGGATGATAAACTATATGTTATCGGGGGAAGTGGTTCAAATTCAAGTGATCATTCTTGGGAGACTTTTGACCCTTTGACAAATTGTTGGACATCTCAGACTGATCCTAAAATTGTTAATGAAATTAAAGATTCAGTGGTTCTTGATGGGAATATATACGTCCGATGTAGCAGATATTCTGTAACTCCTGATGTATTTGCTGTTGTATATGAACCATCAAGTGGCACATGGCAGTATGCAGACGATGACATGGTTTCAGGATGGACAGGTCCTGTAGTTGTTGTTGATGGTACCCTTTATGTCTTGGAACAGAGTTTGGGTAGAACTAGGTTAACGATATCGCTTAAAGAGAAACGCAAGTGGATACCCGTTGGAAGGCTATCACCTTTGCATACTAGACCACCCTTTCAACTTGTTGCAGTTGGTAAAAGCATTTTTGTTGTTGGGAGAGTGCTTAGCACTGTGGTTGTTGATGTTGGTGATTTGGGAAATGAGGATAAGGTGATTGTGGGCTCTGCTATACCCGGATTATTATTTGATGTCAATGTATTAAGTGTTAAATGCTTGTCAATCTGAAGCATTATGTTAAGAGACATGTATTAATGTTGCATGATACTTTTTTCTTTTCATATTACAATGATATTACTGAACTTTGAACGTGTGACTTGTATGTAAATTACTCAAATCCGGCACAGTTTGCATTGTCAAACCTAGTGGTATGTTGCATAATTTGGACTGTGTGTTTGTACTTATTTGTGTGGGTTGCTTTGTTTTGACTACTTTGTATTTCTTGTTACACAGTTATTCAAAATAATTCAGTATAACCAAAAGATATGTGGTGCTTCTATTTGGCACCTAACTAATATCAAACTTATTGGGTCAGTCCACTTTGGGTAAAGTGATATTTCTAGTCACAATTTTATTCCCATTGTTAACAACTTTCGATTGCTCAAAAATATTAATCTTAATAATCTCATAAATTGTGTGACAACAGTTTCTTGCAGTATCTCCTTGCCCTGCTCTATTACTCCCAAAGTTCATGTTCTTCGTAATTGCTCACTTGGCTTTGCAATCTTGAAAGAATCTTTTACGATGTTCTAAGTAACAATAACAACTTTACGTTTAGAATAAAAAAAGTAAATAACAAATACTTTAAGTTGATTTTTCATTTATTAAGACAAAAAGCAAAATGATATAGTAATAAGATTTTCACATAAAATATGTTTGTGAAAGTGTTTCTCACTAAAACAAACACTACAAGACACACAATGAGAGGCTTCTCTATCGAACAAAACATGTTATAAGACATGCAAAGAGAGCAAAATGAAACATGTCATGAGACTAGTAGTAAGAGGGTTCTCCACTAAACCAAACATGGTATAATAAGGGAGATGGTGTGAGGATTTCTAACTAAACCAAACACATTATTAAATGACCGGTTTCATTATGTTACGTGTCAAAGGTTCAATTTGTTTTATAAATATCTTTATAAATGTTCTTAAAGTCTTGTCGTTTTTTCGTATGTCACGTGTCAAAGGTTCAATTGGTTTTGTAAATATCTTTATAAATGTTCTTAAAGTCCTCCAGTTTTGTGTGTTATGTGCCAAAGGTTTAATTTGTTTTCTTAATATCTTTATAAATGTTCTTAAAATCCTACGGTTTCGTGTGTTACGTGTCAAAGGTTCAATTTGTTTTGTTAATATCTTTATAAATGTTCTTAAAGTTCTGCACTTTTTTCCACTAAACCAAACATGCTGAGACACGTAGTGATAGGATTCTCCACTGAACCAAACATGCTATGAGACACGCAGTGATAGGATTCTCCACTGAACCAAACATTATATAAGGCACGTGGTGAGAGGGTTTCTCACCGAACTGAACACACTAACTATTAGACGGTTTTGTATGTTAAGTCTCAAAGAATCAACTTGTTTTTTAAATGTCTTTATAAATGTTCTTAAAAGTCCTGCGGTTTCATATGTTATGTGTCAAAGGTTCAACTTGTTTTTGTAAATTTCGTTCTAAATATTCTTAAAAGTCCTGCGGTTTCATATGTTATGTGTCAAAGGTTCAACTTGTTTTTGTAAATTTCGTTCTAAATATTCTTAAAGTCCTACACTTTTTCTGCCTTATATTGTGGCACTATCCTCTCCTACTACATTTTTATTATTAAAAAGGAAAAAAAACATTAGGAAATTGGAAAAGATACTAAACTTTCTCTGGAACTGAGTTGGAGTATAAGTTTTTCTTGTTTTGGGCACTTCTCAGATGACTCCCTAGTTTCCTTACAAGGTGACTTTCTCTTTTCCACTACCCCTAACAGAAAAATAAATAAATAAATTGAATCTTCCCTTTCACTCTGATAGAAACTGGTTCAGAGGATAGCGAATCAATTGGGCACTTTTATTCAACAATGAGAAATTGAACAGTACATTTAGTGAATTCGAGGATCACTACCTCCACTTCCAAAAGATCCTTCATTAATTCCTACTCTTAGCTTTTATACACTTCCGCCTAGTTAGTTGTGACTAACTACAGTTAGTTACACTAACTGTTTACACCCCTCTATTACTTATCTAAACCCCCTATGATAAGTCTCAGCCCACTTTGCATCCCTAACACACTCATTTGATCTTCAATTTAGGTCTCCCAGATTATACAGTTCAAGATGAAAACTTTTGCAATCAATGAGAAAATTGTGTTTCCCTTTGCTTTTAGATCTGGAATTGCAGTGATTGCTTTCAGTTACGATGTGTTTTCTATTTATGTGAAATTGTGGGAGGTGTGTGTAAAGAAGTTGGGAACCTTGCTTATGTTACACTTATGTGATTTGATGCAACTTGTGCTTTGATCTCCTTTTCCCTTAAGCAGGATGAAAATATTATGCTTGAAATTAAAAGAGGTGTTTGATATGACTTGATAAAAGAAGCTTGTTTCTCCTCATGAAGCACTTCCATTTGCTTCACAGATCCTTATCCAATATCAATGATCTTGGATACTTTACCAATACTATCCAAACCTATAATAAAATTTATGAATATCCAAAAATAGAAACATGGAAAATTGCCAAAAATAAAAATTGTCCTTTTCGTGGATGATTTCAAGAAAGAATTAAGATTGATAATATTATTCCTATTTATAAATAATAGAAAGTAATTTATGATGTAACCGTTAGAGGTAGAATTTGAATTTGAATTATTATTTTTCTTAGATAGATAAAGGTTATTAAAATAGTCTAGATAAGAAGAAGTTTGAAATATTATTTACTAGTTTGAATTATTATTCCTAATATTGTGCTTAGTTTGTTAATATAAATATTTCATTTAAGATATAATGGATGAGATTTTTTTTAATAGTCTAACATGACTTAGGAGTTAATGAAATCTTTCATTTCATGTTCTGTAGGGGAGATTTTTTTTTAATAGTCTACTCGACATGACTTAGGAGTTAATGAAATCTTTCATTTCACATGAATCTTTCCCAAATAATCAACTAATATTATTAATTAATCCCCAAGGTTTTTTGGAGGCTGATATGTCCCTCTTCAACATGTTAATAAACGATGGTGATCTTGCACATGATTTCAGTCTGTAGGCTGTTTAGTGAGGCTTATAAACTGATTGAAGTGAATTCAAAAACGGGCAATTCACATGATTTGTACACTATTAATGTGTATGTTAAGCCTTAAAAATTGTACAGAGCTGGTCACAGAAAACTTAATCTTATTTGTCTTGAAACACACCTTGTGAGGTTTGGGGTCTGCCACGGAATTTCTTTTAGCTTGGGATCATAATAATGGCTAGATGTTAGTCATACAATGCGCACACAAATGAGTTGAAAGAGCAAGTGAAATTTTGATCTGATATGAGTTTTACCAACATTTTCACTTTCTTTTTCAGGTCCTCTGTACCATATACAATGGAACATGCAGATAAAGGAAAAGAATCATCAAATAGTGTAAATGAAGTAGAAGCCACTAATTCTCCTATTCTTTGTGGCCTTCCAGATGATATTTCTCTTATGTGCCTGGCAAGAATTCCAAGAAAATATCATTCTGTTATGAAGTGTGTCTCAAAGAGATGGAGGCACTTAATTTGCAGTGAAGAATGGTTCTGTTATCGCCGAAAGCACAAATTTGATGAGACCTGGATTTATGCTTTGTGTAGGGACAAATCAAATGAGATTTTCTGTTATGTATTGGATCCAAGCTCGTCAAGAAGATACTGGAAGCTCATTGATGGCCTTCCGCCTCAAATCTCGAAAAGAAAAGGCATAGGTTTTGAAGCTTTGGGAAATAAGCTATTCTTATTAGGCGGTTGTAGCGAGTTTCTAGATTCTACTGATGAGGTTTATTCATATGATGCTTCCTCAAACTGTTGGGCTCAAGCTACTTCCTTGTCAACTGCTAGGTAAGTATCCTTATTTCTATTCTTTTGGGAAGCCAAGTCATTAAGTGTGGGAGGAGATTAGAGAAACTGAATTGGTAAAATCAATCTGCTAGGATTTTCATCGGTAGAGTTGTTACAATTACTTGAACTTTTGAGTATTAACAAACAAAGCCACAAACTTAGTATTATACTTGGAAAGAAAATGTTTTATATGTATATGACATCCAAATAATTCATTGTCGTGACTAGTGACTTCTATGTGTCGTGTTTTTTGTGTGTGTGTGAAATATAGTTTAGGCCTCAAACTTCAACTTTGATCAATTTAATCATGAACTTTACAAAAGAAATGGTTTTCGTCCATTTTCACAATAAAAACCGTATGTGAGGAGAGACGAAAACCACTGTTTTTCTAAAGTTCAGGAACCAAATTGATCAAAGTTAAAGTACAAGATTATTACCAATTTTTACTAGAAGTAAAATGACTAAAAACATATTTGACTCTCTCATTTTTTAATGAATAAAAATGGGAAGTAGGAATAAGGAGGAAGGAAACTGATGGCTGTATCAAGAACTAATTTGAGATCATGCTTTCATAATATGGTCAAAGAAAGATCTACTATATATTTTGCTTGTCAATTATAGCTGTCTATATTTTGCTATTGATTCAAATACCATGTTGTCCTCGTCAGTCCTAATTTTAGCCCCTACTGCAATGTAACAATCACTGTTTTCTTCTACTAAAATTTAAGGTACAACTTTGGTTGTGAAGTTTTGGATAAAAAACTATATGCTATCGGGGGAGGATGTTCAAAGTCAAGATATCATTGTTGGGAGACTTTTGACCCTTTGACAAATTGTTGGACATCTCAGACAGATCCTAAAATTGTTAATGAAATTAAAGATTCAGCGGTTCTAGACGGGAAGATATACGTCCGATGTAGCAGATATCCTGTAACTCCTCATGTATTTGCTGTTGTATATGAACCATCAAGTGGCACATGGGAGTATGCAGATGATGACATGGTTTCAGGATGGACTGGTCCTGCAGTTGCTGTTGATGGTACCCTTTATGTCTTGGATCAGAGTGCAGGAACTAGGTTAATGATGTGGCATAAAGAGAGACGCGAGTGGATACCCATTGGAAAGCTATCACCATTGCCTATTAGACAACCCTGCCAGCTTGTTGCAGTTGGTAAAAGCATTTTCATTGTTGGGAGAGTGCTTAGCACTGTTGTTGTTGATGTTGATAATTTGGGGAATGAGGATCAGGTGATTGTGGGTTCTGCTATACCCGGATTATTATTTGATGTCAATGTAACAAGTGTTAAATGCTTGTCAATCTGAAGCATTAATTAGTTTGTGTGCAGTGTTATGCTAAGAAACATGTATCAATGTGACATGAAACTTTTTTCTTTTCTTGGTACAATGATAGTACTGAAGTTTGAACCATTGGCTTATATGTAAACTACTCAAATCCGGCACAGTTTGCATTGTCAATCCTAGAAGTATTTTGCATAATTTGGGCTGTGTGTATTTGTACTTATTTGTGTGGGTTGCTCTGTTTGACTCCTATTTCTTGGTACATAGTTATTCAAAATATTATTTTAAGTACAATCAAGAGGTACGTGGTATTTCTATTTGAGACTCAATTAATCACTTTTTTTCTGAATAGGTCCAATTTGAGAATAGAGTCAGATAAAACTTCGGTTCTTGATTAAGGGACACAGGTAGTAACTCACTTGTGTTAATGACTTTTGATTATCCAAAATATGACTGTTAACAACATTTTCTCATAAACTGTGTGACAATAATTTGTTGCACTATCTCGTTGTTATGTTCTATTGCTCCCAAAATCTATGTTCTTCGTAATTGCTCACTTGGCTTTGCAATGTTGAAGGAATCTTTTGTGATGCTCTAAATAACTAAAATAAGTTTACACTTGGAATAAAAAAGTAAATTACAAATACTTTTAGTTGAATTTTCTTTTTTAAGAAAAAAATCAAAATGTTATAATAAGTTATTGATCCGCTGTGAATTTTTTAGTAGTTTTCAACTGGTTTTTATTAGTTTTTCGATTCTTTGACCAATTTTTCTCCAAAGCGGTTCCGTGATTGATTTTCTGGTCTGATTGACTAGTCCAGTCTTATTCTCAAAACACTAGAGAACCACAAGTAAGCAGGAAACAAATTTAGCAGGGTGTTAATAGGTATGCAAGAAAGACCTTATTTTCGTATTTAAAATAGAAAACTAACAAAGAACAATTGGGCTCTCTTATTGAAATGGAAAAACATTACAATTGCTGGTAACAAGCCTAGAAAGAAATGCTAAAAAATATTAATCTTGAAACCTACCTTAACTAAGATAAAGAGGACACATGACTTGAAATGCAAGAAGTCTTTTGATTCAAAAGGAAGAACACAACTTGCAAATCTGCCAACAGTGAGAAGAATGGTCATGTTGAAATACAAGAAAGAATGGTCAAACTCTTGACGTGGTATACCACAACAAATCAAGAAGGCAAGGAGTAAAGTCTACTATACCATAGATCAGAAACGTAAATTAACACGAGAACCATAATTAAGCAAAAAGCAAAATTAACTAGGTGTTGATAGATATCAAGGCCATACCTTATTTTCTTAGGTAGGTAATAGATGTGTGGAATTTGTTTTGCAAAATATTATCTCTTGAAGTAGTAATAAAAAAAATTACATATACTTATCCTTTTTAGGACTGTAAGCTGATAGTAAGTGGGTCAGTTTGGGTTGGGTTTAGTTAAAGTCACAATCATACTCGATCAAATTTGAATGGGTTGGTTTCGGTCGATTTTCCAAGAAAAAATGAAACCCAACTCAAACCAATACGTTTGTAAATGATTTGGATTGGGTTGGGTCAATGACTCAAAATATTTAATTTTGTCTATTCTCTTTTAAAACGTAATATTTTTATAAACTAAAATTTTTATTAAATGAATCAGATATAGTTGTTTTTGATAGTTTTTTATTAAAAAGAAAATTTAGTGATGTTGAAACACCCTCCTCCACTAACTCCTATCTATCTATCCATCAGAAATTAGCATACCATGTTTGAGATAAAGAGTTTCAATAAGCATAGTGAGGATGAGTTTCAAACACTTTTTTCTACTAAAACCAATGGGACATTATGAGGCCTACTCTTTATAAATAGATTCGAAATATTTTTAGAAGTCCATATGAAGTGACTTCAATCAATAAAACTTTTGTCGCTTTGATCCTAAAGGTTAAAGATGCATTGATGTTTACTCAATTCAAGTTGATAAGTTTATGTAATCAATAGTCAATAATATTTTATTTTTAAAATTTAAAATTATATTATATATTACATATATTATTAATAATAATAATTTAATACAAATTAACGGGTCAGTGGATTAAGGTATTAAAACCCATGACCCAACTCAAACCTCCACGAGTTTGATCACAAAAATTATCCAACACAAACTATTTGGATTAATTTAAGCCAATTCGAGTTCGCAGGTGACCTGCATCCACTTACACCCCTAATCCTTCTTACCTAATTTCTAAATTGATTGTCGTTTTTTTTTTTATTTCTCAGCTTAGTATTAGATATAAAGATACCTAATACCTATCGAATCTTAGTTATAAAGGATAATAAAATAAAGGTTTAAGGAAATTACACATGTATCTTCTCTTTTTGAAAAACATATACATGTCTCCCTTGAGGTTTAAGAAAATTACACACGTCTCTCTTTTGCTTTTAAAACTTACACAAACCCCCAAAATATCGTATGAGCATTTGACACTAGTAGCAAGTCATGTCTATTGACAATTCTAATTATAAAAAAAGACATAAAAAGCGATATAAAAAAGTTGAAAATCTGACACTCCATACAACAACATACATGTAGGTTCGGATATATTCAAATCTAACTTGGGACAAAAAGTAACAAATTTAAATTATGCAAGTACGAAAAATAGATAATTTTTTTTACAATAACGGATTTTGAATATTTTCATATTTATGAGGATAAAAAATATATTTTAGCATTTTTTAAACAAAATTGTCAACGTACATAACTTCTTATTATCAATATTTAGACTATATTTAGGGATTTGTATAGATTTTAAAAACATAAAAGAAACATGTGTAATTTCTTTAAATCTAAAGAAGACATGTATGGGTTTTATAAAAGAAGAGAAGACATGTGTAATTTATTTTAAAAAAAAATGTAACGCAACAGGACTAATCTAATAAAGTGAGTATGTGTTTTAGTTAAAGGTTTCTCACCAAACCAAGCATGCTACAAGACACGTAATGAAAGGGTTCTCCATCGAACCAAACACAGTATACAACATGCAATGAGAGAGTTTCCACAAAACTAAACATGCTATAAAACATTATGTGTAAAGGTTTCCCAGTGAATCAAACACGCTATAAGACATGGAATGAAAGGGTTTCAAACCAAAACAAACACTTGATTAGACAAATTTTGTATATTATATATTGTAGGTTCAACTTATTTTATAAATATCTTTATAAACGTTTTTTTAAGTCCAACACTTTTTCTATCTTAGACCGTCGGACTATCCTTTCCTCCTACATTTTTATTATAAAAAACAAAAACGTTATTACATTAAATCTTGAGTGTAAGAAAATTAAAAAAAAAGTTTATAAATTTAACTATCTATTATCACTTTAGTATGTTGAATATGTTAATATTATCTCTTAAATCACTTGACTTTTTAAATTTTGGTCCAAAGCAAGTAGGAATTATATTTTTAAAGACTTTTTATATTTTATTACTTTTAGACTAGAGAGAGTCTAGAGTGAAAACATCTCACACAGTCACACTTTCAAAGGACAAAGTACAAATGCCTTTTTTAAAATAAAAAAAAAATAGGAAAATGGGGAAGATAGTATAAATATATCTTGGACTGGATTAGAGATGATTTGGATTCGAGCACTTCTCGGACGAATCCCGAATTGCGTCACAAGGTGACTTCATCTTTTTCATTTCTCCCCTAACACAAAAATAATCGATTTTTTCCTTTCACTAATTCGATCTTCGGTTATGTCTCCCGGATTGTTCAGCATTTACTTGCAAGTTTGAACCTTTTGCAATCGAGAAAAAAAAATTGTGTCCCTGTTGCTTTTAGATCTGGAATTTACATTCTTTGCTTTCGGTTACGTTGTGTTTTTCATTTATCGGAAATTGGGGGAAGGTTTGTGTAAAGGCGTTATTTTTCTCACTTCTTCTTGAATGGGTTGTTTCTTGTTTTGCATTTGGTTTAGCTATATTTTTGTAAAAGAAAATTTAGAGAAGGGGTTGAAGGTTAGGTTGAGAAACTGAAATGTACTGGGTTTTATTTTAGGAGTACGTTTTGATTCTTTTACTCTGATACTGAGAATGATTACTAAGTATGTGATTGCAGTTTGATGGTTTCTTCACCCTTGTGATGGATTTGTGGGCAGTTGGGAACCCTGCTTATGTTTTGCTATGTGATTTAGATGTAACATGGTAATTGATCTTCTTTGGCCCTTAATTAGGATGAAAATATTATGGTCGAAGTTAAAAGTGTAACATGTTTGATATAATTTGATAATAAAAAAGGAGTTTGTTTTCTGGTTGTGTATTTTGAAAACTAGTGTCTGCAAAATGGAAAGGACGTATTTTTGTAAATTGTGTCTTGTAAGTGGCCAGATTTCACATCATGATTAAGCCACGCATGCTCATGTTCTGTAGGGGGGTATAATGAAGAAATTATGGACATATGTATACCCAACGAGCAGGATTATTATTTTTTTAGCTAGATTCTTTAAGCAATGTTGGAAGCTGATATTTCATTATTCGATATTTTAATTAAACGCTGGTCAGCTTGCACGATATTTCAGTCTGCAGTCTTTCTGCTTAGTGTGGCTTGTAAGCTGATTGCAGTGAATTTAAAAAAAGGTCAAATCAAATTTGTGCACTGTCTTAATGTGAATGTTAAGCCTTAAAAATTGTACAGTGCTGGTCACACAAAACTTGATATTGTTTGTTTCTACTCTTGACACACACCCTTTGAAGTTAGGATCTGCCAAGTTGTTTATTTTGGCTTGTGATCATAATGGCTACATGTTTGTTGTACAATGTACAACCACAAGTGAAATTTTAATCTGATAAGAGTTTGACCAACATTTCCCCTTTCTTTTTCAGGTCCTCTGTATTATACAATGGAGCATGTAGATGATGGGAAAGAATCATCAAATAGTGTCAATGAAATAGAAGCCACTAATTCCCTACTTATTTGTGGCCTTCCAGATGATATTTCTCTTATGTGCCTAGCAAGAGTTCCTAGAAAATATCATTCTATACTGAAATGTGTCTCAAAGAGATGGAGGGACTTAATTTGCAGTGAAGAGTGGTATCGTTATCGCCGAAAGCACAAACTTGATGAGACCTGGATTTATGCTTTGTGCAGGGACAAATCAAATGAGATTTTCTGTTATGTTTTGGATCCAACCACCTCAAGAAGATATTGGAAGCTCCTTGATGGTCTTCCACCTCACATCTCAAATAGAAAAGGCATGGGTTTTGAAGCTTTGGGAAATAAGCTATTCTTATTGGGTGGTTGTAGTGGGTTTCTAGATTCTACTGATGAGGTTTATTCATATGATGCATCCTCAAACTGTTGGGTTGAAGCTGCTTCCTTGTCAAATGCTAGGTAAAGATCCTTATGTCTATTGTTTGGAAAGCCAAGTCAGTAAGTGTTGGAGGAGATTAGTGAAATAGAATTGGTAATATCAATCTGCTAGGGTTTTCATCATAGATTTTAGGTAGATTTCTTGCAATCTTGCTTTTACTTTAATTTTTTAGGAATGTGGATACCAGAAAACTAGAAACAAAGCCACAAACATAAAACTATATTTGGAGAGAAAGTTTTATATGTATATGACATCCTAATAATTCCTTGTCATGACTAGTGACTTCTATCTATCTTACAACAACAACAAAGTCTTATCCCACCAGTTGAGGTCAGTTTCATGGATACATAACACCATTCGACTTGGTTAAAGATCAAATTTCAGCAATGTTATTTGCCATGAGATCTCTCCTGATAACTTCCTCCAATGTCCCTCTCTTCCTTCTCACAAGACCTGTTTATTAAGCTTGTCAATATTTTAAGAAATTGGAAATCAGAAAAATGAATTTAGAATTTTAACTAGAGCTGGAAATGAATTTACAGAATTCTGACTATATGTCTTAATTCTTTGCAACACCCAAAGATTGGAGTTTAAGTTAAAATTTTGAATTATAATTCCCATTCTGTTATCCAAATTGAATTAGGGATTTATGCCTGACTTGTTTGACATTGTTAAGAAACAAAATTTCTCTTCATTTCTAAAACACAATCATCTGTGTTGTAAATTCACTTTTTTCCTTCATCCTTGCCCCCCCTCCTTTTCAGAGCTTTTTTTAAGCCTGAGTTTTAAGTATTTCATCAAGAACTAATTTGGCATCATGCTCTCATAATATGGTCAAAGAATAATGTACTATATATTTTATTTGTCTAATTTAGCTGTCTATATTTCACTATTAAAAAATGATATTGCATGTTATCTTCATGTCTTAATTTTAGCCCCTGGGGCAATGTGGAGATCACTGTTTTCTTCTACAAAACTTTCAGGTGCTACTTTGCTTGTGAAGTTTTGGATGAAAAACTATATGCTGTTGGGGGATTAGTTTCAAATTCAAGTGATAATTCTTGGGATACTTTTGACCCTTTGACAAAGTGTTGGACATTCCAAATAGATCCTAATATTGCTTCTGATATTGAAGATTCAGTGGTTCTTGATGGGAAGATATACGTCCGATGTGCCAGACATACAGATGTAACTCCTCATGCTTTTGCTGTTGTATATGAACCATCAAGTGGCACGTGGCAGTATGCAGAAGCTGACATGGTTTCAGGATGGACAGGTCCTGCAGTTGTTGTTTATGGTACCCTTTATGTCTTGGATCAGAGTTTGGGAACTAGGTTAATGATGTGGCATAAAGAGACACGCGAGTGGATACCTGTTGGAAAGCTTTCACCATTGCTTACTAGACCACCTTGTCAGCTTGTTGCAGTTGGTAAAAGCATTTTTATTGTTGGGAAAACGCTTAGCACTGTGGTTGTCGATGTTGGTGATTTGGGGAATGAGGGTCAGGTGATGATGGGTTCTTCTATACCTGGATTATTATCGGATTTCAATGTAATAAGTTGTAAATGCTTGTCAATCTGAAGCATTGTGTATTATTATGTTATGACATGTATCAATGTTACATATTCTTTTTTCTTGGTACAATGATAGTACCAACGATTGAACTTATGACTTTATGTAAATTACATGAATCTCCCACAAATTGACAATTCTAGTGGTGTGGCATGATTTGGTGTGTTTTATTTGCATGTGTGGAATGCACTGTTGGAGTCCTGTATATTTCTTGTTACATAGTTACCCAAAATATGAATCTGAACAATTTACTTTTATAGAAGAGTGCAGGAGTAATAATTTCTAATATTTTTCTTCTAATACATCTATTTTTTAAAATTTATTAAAAATTGGAAAATTATGAATGATGTTCATTAAGTAAGGAGTGTGATTTACATAATTTTGTTGTTCTCAACAAGTTTCAATTAATTGTAGAGTGTGTATGAAAGAATATGTTGTTAAGTTTTTTTTTACCTTGAGAAAACATTTTGTTTTTATTTACTTTTTTCATTTTAAACTACCAAATTGTCATTTTGTTTTCAATTTGTTTCCTGCTTTTAAAGATTTGTATAGGAAACAATGAAAACAATTTTCTGTGTTTAAAAAAAGCAGAATGTGGCATTTTTTCTAATTAAAAATGAAATCAGAAAATAAAAACAGAAGTAAACATGTCTTTGCTCTTTCTCCTTGACTTGTACTACTACGGTCAAAATTATGAACATTTTTTGTATAGGTTCTTTATGAGTAATTTTAAAGAAGTTGCTTTGCCAATCCCGAAGGCTTTTTCTATGACACTAAATAAATCACGTGCCTGATGTGCCCTTCCAAATTCGGAATATGCTAACTTGATTGGCGAATCAAGTTTAATTAATATATGGGAATTGTGGCCAAACTGTCACATTAAAAAAAAAATGCTAGAATGTCACAGACTCCATAAAATTTGTCAAAATATCATGTCACCTAATTTGTTGGCCACATAAGCAAAGTCCATAGGCTGACGTGAGTTCAGTTATTGGAAGACGTATTTCGCTACACATAGTAACGAATTACGTATGACACGTTGGAAAAAAATCAAAACTACGTAAAAACTTCGAACGACCATAACTTTTAACTGAAAAGTCCGATTAAGGCGAAATCGGTGGTCAAACGCTCGAAATTGAGAGGAGAAGCCCTAAGCAAATGCCCAAAGGGGATTTGGTCAAATATTTTTTTTCAAAAAATGCCTCTAAGTGTCTCAAAATTATGATTTAAGATTCAATCATCCAAAAATTTCAAAATTGTCTACTTTTTTAATTATTTAATTAGTTAATTTAATGTAATTTTATATTTTTTTAATTACTTATCTCAATTACGATCGTTTTGACATAAAGTACACCTTTATCGAACATCCCTATTAAAAATTATGATGTAAAATTGATAGTGCATATAAACTTCGAACAGTGATTTTTTTTATAGGAATATCCGATGAAGACTTACTTTATGTCAAAATGATCGTAATTGAGAGAAGTAATTAAAAAATATAAAATTACATTAAATTAACTAATTAAATAATTAAAAAAGTAGACAATTTTGAAATTTTTGGATGATTGAATCCTAAATCGTAATTTTGAGGCACTAAGAGGCATTTTTTGGAAAAAATATTTGACCAAATCCCCTTTGGACATTTACATAGGGCTTCTCCTCTCAATTTTGAATGTCTGGTCACTGATTTCGCCTCAATCGGACGTTCCAGTCAAAAGTTATGATCGTTCGAAGTTTTTAAGCAATTTTGATTTTTTGTCACGTGTCATATGTAATTCGCTACTCTATGTAGCAAAATACGTCTTCCAATAACTGAACGCCCCGTCAACCTATGGACTTCGTTTACGTGGCCAGCGAATTAGGTGACGTGACATTTTGGCAAATTTTATGGAACCCGTGACATTCTGGCATTTTTTTTTAATGTGACAGTTTGACCACTGTTCCTAATATATGCACCTGTGATGCACACCAAGCTGTTGATAGAACCATTAAACCGGTTCAGAACGCGCATGGTAAAACCAACAAATGAGCTAAGCGGTTAAAAGGATAGTTACGGAGTAATTAGTGATAGTTGTGTGCAAAGTGTGCTAAGTGTACATTAAATAAGAACTAAAAAACCTTTGCATAAGTATTGTTGGAAGATAACTGTATTCATTAATTTGGTTAGAAATTAAATATTCAAGTCTATGCGTATAGAATAATAATTTGTTGAGAGAGATCAGTATCTGATTAAAGATCTCAATATCTCTTTACATTCGGTTAAGATAAAGTTTATCCATAAAATCAAAACACAAGTTAAATATTGAGATGGTATCCATTTTATATAGATTATGAAATAAGATGTTATTTTGATAAATTTCTCTATAAGTATTTATAGGAGAAAAAATAAAAAGATAAAATGAATTAAGTATAACTTATGCTCCTAAGCTTTTAGATAAGAGAGTTCTTATAAAAATTATGTGCATAAGTATATTTTAATTTATGAGAAAAACTCAATTCATTTTATATTTTTAATTTTATTCTATTATAAGTGTTTTTGAAAAAATTTATTCAAAGGGATAATGTGAAATCTTTCCATTGGAGTGATAGTCCTCTTTCCAAGTTCTCTCATGCCTCCTTCATCTTCGTGTCTTTGCTTCTTACAAGAACAGATCACTCTCTTACTGGATAGAACCTTATACACACGTACACAAAATCATGATCCTACATGCTTTTCTTAACTTCAAATATTCAAACAAAAGAATGACCACCAAGGTTATTTTCCTTCTATTCCATTTAAAGATTAAGCGTTTACTTCCATTTTATTCTCTATCATGCCTTGGCGGTAATTAGACAAAGTTGTTGAATTTAATTAAATTACGCTGGTTAATATTAACTGATAATTTAAAATATTGTTTAAATCATTATTTACCAATGAAATTATTGAGTGTATTATTAGTTATACTATCAATTTTATGAATATTATAATTTGGACTTTGTTTAAGAGTAACCTTTTGATGAGTTACGTTATTCATTTTTATAATCTGTTTAGAGCATTATCAAATTCATTGTATAGTATATATGAAAGAAGCATTTTTAGAACAATACAAAAATTTACATATATAATTTAGATATTAAAATGTTATGGTGATGGATACATGAAATTTTTTAAAAATAAACTATAAAATGGATACATGCTAATCTGTGCAATTTTCAGCAGTTCATAACATAGATTTAATGGCTGAATTTCCGGGATTAATTTTCCTGGCTAGTCCTTCTTGAACCAATGATACAAGAAGCTGCAAGATTAACAGAGTGGCACACTGTAAGACAAAGCTATACAGGGAAAGAGCGAAAATGAATTGATATAATCTGCTCATGCTTTACCTCTCCCTTCTGATTGAACATTTGGCCGGTGACAAAGACACGTGCACTATGGGCACTAGGAGTAAAGATCTGTACAGAAAAATGAATTAACAATCAAATTAAAAATAAAAATTAATGGAATAAATCATTATATAAGCTAAGTTTGTTGAGTTTTACAATTACTATTTTAAAAAGTCATATCAACAATGATTTCTGGTTAGTTGTAGTGTAAAATTTTACACTGCTAGTACATAGTCATTAAATTCAAATAGTTCACAGAATGACAGTAAACCATGGGTTCCTCTTTCATTTATATTTAGTAGAATTGATTTTGATAAAATTAATTTTAAACAGATAAACATGGTTAATATGTGTGTCTAGATCTCAACCATAAATTTTTTACTGAAACATGTGCCACCACTTATGAAATTGATTTTGGTAGTAAACCAAATAGGACCCCAACTGATGAATGAGTAACAATTATTGAATATTGATTTGGCTCATTGATCATAAACTGAAAATATTTTCATGAACATGTCTTTTGCTGTAATTTCCTCAAAATTAAACATGAGAAACAATAACAAAACTAGAAACTCACCGCAAATAGCACCCAGTCATCAGCTTTTACGGATCGGTGAAACCACATACTGAAATAAAAATCAAAAAAGTATTTAACAAAAAGCACGAAAGCAAATTCATACCTTGAAAAACTTGTTGCACATGCCCCACATTTTCTAATGTTAACAAATAAACTACTTATCAAGAAACCTGTAGGATTCAGATACTTACGAGTGGTCCAGACTAACAGAACGTGTCCTGAAACCCTTCTCACGGTGGGGATTCAAACTTACTTGAAGAAATATTAGATCTGAAGCATATGCCACCACACACCTACAAAGTATGAAAAAGTTACGAAATGCAAGAAATCAAACACCACTTCTTGAATTCTTCAATCTTGGAAAATTTTATTAGCATATTTTTTAAGAATGCTAAAGAGAGTATCGCAATGCTACTCAAAGACAACCAGATTCAGGCAGTCTCACAGATATCCAGATTATTACTCGAAATTATGAATAACTTATGGTTGGCTTGATTGAACCAATAAAATAAAGTAGGACTCAAATGGATGCAAGCATTGGCTTTGCACATTAGTTAAAGTTCTAATCGAGTTACCTATTCTGCTAAAACACTTAGAGAACCAGACACATAGAAAGTAAATAGAAGATATGTACCTATGCAAGGCTTGATCATCTGAAAGTTCTCCCTTTGCTCTAAACCAGTATCTCAAACTACAAACAGTATTTACACAAGTTCAAATAATATGTAGCATTTAAGAAAGCAGGAATTAAGGTTACATTTGGAAAAAGGATTTGGTGAGAAAGGAGGGCGATGCTCCCTTCCAAATCTTTCTGATACGTACATTGCATAAATGCTGATTATAAAAGTAAGTGAAAAATTGCAGACACAGCATCAGGCTAACCTGGGAGGAGATTTTGTCATATTTGTTGCAGTTTCATATTCACATAATCGTATCTCTATGGGCCATGGGATGAATTGAGATGTAGCTACTTTGTTCCGATAGGTTCTGAGGCAAAGAATTTTGCCATTACATCACAGAAAATCATCATGCAGACTTATCAGCATAGTTAATGATCATACCACCCTTTGGCCAAAAAAGAAGTCTTCACATTTTACTTTTATGTAATATGAAAGGGCCCCAAATAAAAACACAGTAAAAAATTTAGTGCTGATAGTGCACAAGTATTCAAAAGCTTATAGTAATATGCCAGTTTTCTTGCATTTTTTAATCAAATAATTCAAAAACAAATTTCACAGCTAAATGTTTAAGGGCTTGTTTGGTTTGGGAAAACATTTTATATATTTACTTCCTGTTTTCAAAAATAATTAGAAAATTGTCACTTTGTTTCTTGTGTTCAAATATTTGTTAAGAAATTATTAAAACATTTTGTTGTTTTTAGTGTTTCTCATACAAAATGACATTTTTTGTAATTATGATTGAAAACAAGAAATAAAAAAAAATAGTTTTTTTTTCAAACCAAACAAATCCTAAGTTTCCATCAGTTTTATTTTTCATCAAAATAAAAATTCATAAAGAAACGTCATTTTGATAATATCCAAAAGGCAGATTTGTTCTTGAAGAATTTTTCCACAACCCAAAATATCCAAAACCAATCAGACAGTTCAATGATTAAGGACCAGGCACCCCAACTTGGAGATTCCAGGTTCAAATCTAAAGAAAGGATGGATTAATAGGAAGGATATGGGTTTCCCTGTTGTATGACCCAAATCCCAATAGATCAAAAAACATAATTTACTTTCATGTGTAGCCTTTATATAGTCATATAGAACAATATTGCCTCAACCAAGTTTTTCTTCGCAATAAAACTTACATTGGTAAACGAGGGTCAGTAAGACGTCTCTCCCGTAGCTCTTCCATCGGCAGAAGCTATAGGCAACAAATTGAAAAATGTTAATAATCAGAAAACCACCGTACCAAAAAATCATAACAGGCATAAGCTTGTATCTTGCCATATCTGGAGCAGGGACAGATGGTATAGCTACTTCTTGGTGGACCATCCCTGATTCTTCTTTCTGTAGATTAAGAAAATAACAATGATAAATTTATTTTGAATTCGGAACAAAATTCCTTGACTGGAGCAAGAGCACATATGTTAAAAGAACACGTCACAGTCATGCTGACAGCAGCCTAAATGAAGATATATTAACCATATTGTGTTTTGCAGTTATGAAAAAAATTAAAAATAGACAAAAAGAAACTTATCATGTGCATTGCACAGGTTCACAACCAGAGAAAATAAAGTAATTACTAAAATTTAAAATTTTCTAAGTCAAGAAGAATATAGATTACTTGGAATGAAGCCATCAGAGTGAATATGACATTTCCCTTTTGAATTCCATCCACTTTCCTTGAAGCAAAGCTCTTTCCATCACGGAGACGGTGAATTTGATATGTAATTGGCACTGGAAAAGAAATATTCATACTATGTATAATTTGTTTATTAATTATAAGCTAAAGCACAGAAATAAATTTGTAGTAAAAAAAACATGGTATAAGTATGATAATAATGGAATTCACACATCAGGTTTTATAAAATCAATCATACAGAATATTTGACATGATTTACTCAAGTTCTTTTTTTTTTTTTTGCACAACAATTTTTACTCAAAAGTTAATTATCTTAAAAGACCAACTATAGGATCTACTCTCTGGAAGAAACTTACGGAAAGACAACATGAAAACTAGCTTATTCTCCAACAGGGCCCCAGGATATGTAATTCATGATAACAAGATATAGCTGAAGCATTGAGTTTAGGTAATGACCCATAAAGAGCTTGAAAATACTCTGATTTTTTTTTTTTAAAAAGAAAAAGGGGAATTTCACTGGATGTTAGATCATAGATGCACAGCAAGCCTTTGAGGCATTGCCGTAAAGATAGATCATGGGACCTGTTTAGTGACACCTAATTTCTCAAAACCATTCATTGTTGAATGTGATGCTTTGGGATTGGGCATAGGAAATGCAGGAGTCCAGACCCATAGCTTATTATAACAAGGCTCTTTTAGATAATTCTTTGCTGAAATCAAATTACAGGAAGGAGCTCCTGGCTTTAGTGATGTCCACATAATATTGGTGCCGTATCTTTTGGGCAGAAAATTCAGTGTTTACGACCAAAATATCTTCGTCATCTGTTGGAACAATGAATCACAACTCAAAACCAGCAGGACTGGTTAGTTAAGATATTGAAATATGATTTTGACAAGTGCATAAGGTGGGAAAGGATAATAATGGGGATGATGCTTTATTAAGGAAGGAGGAAGGGGAATTGATGATTCTTATTAGACCAATTGATTGGATGCAGAAAAAATTCAACAAGAAGAGATTGCAGATTCATTTCTCCCAAAAAGAATTTCTTCCTAGTTATGCTCTGGAACAGGGCAAGTTATTTTACAAGGTCTATTTGTGACATCATCCACGTCTAACTGGATTCCAGTTTTGTGTCAGAAATTCCATGCCACACCTTTTAGTGGGCATTTAGGGGCTTACTGCACATATAGAAGACTGGAAGCAAATCTGTACTGGCCAGGTATGATGACAACAGTCACCAAATATGGTAGCAGAATGTTCCACATGCCATAAAATGAAAATGAACCTTTCAAGTGTCATAGTTTATATAGGTATTATAGGACACACATCTCAGGAAAAAGAGTAAAAAGAAGTAGAAAGGGAAGTCACATTCAGACAATTGTCAGCAAAGTCAAGTGATTAAGCATGCTTACTGTTTAAATCCCCCGCAAGAATAAAATAGGCATGCAAACTATGAACAACCTTAAGAGAGTCAACAGATTTTGAAGCTGCAGCCAGTGCCTGCACATTAAATTTTCAGTAATCAATATATGTATAAAAAGTGCCACTGACATGGGTAGTGTGCTTTAATATGGAAGATAAAGCAGTATGATCATACCTGTCCAATCATCTGCCCCCCAAACACCTTTCCAAATCTTGGAGCATCTGGAAGGGTAACTCCTTGGAAGATATCTACCTTCCAAAGAGAATAAGAAAATGCTTTAATTTAAGGCTGAATTCCAGGGTATTACTACATACCATCAAAGATACACCATATGTGTCAACGGAAATACCAAAATTTTACTATCAAAGAGAACCAGGACAACCACATCAGTCTAGTTCTACTTACCCTTTTCTAATAGCAATCGTACATCTATCTTAAAAAATATTTAAATTGCTATATCATCTTTCCTTTTCCAATTTTCTTTTAATTTCTTATCTTCACCATATGCATGTTAGCATGTCTTTTCCGAGAGTCATGCACAAACAAGTTGTGAAAAGATTTATGAAGGACAGAATTAGTATAGTGATGTACGCAGGCAGTTAAACATACAATTATTTTTCTTGCACAGTTAATCACTTCATAAATGCCTTAAATCAATAATCAAATTAATGATATATATTGAGAAAACCTCGAGGGGCTCCAAATGCAATATATTCTCCACAGGTGAGCATGTCTCGAGAGAATTTTCTGCCCTCCAGATAGACTTTGGCTGCAGCAGTGTTGAGTGCACATGGGGAAGCACTAAGCATGTCAGCTGCCACATCAAACAATAAATGTCACCACAGGAGTGAATAATTCATTTCATTTAGGTGCATCTCAGGTGATTGCTTGTACACTCAACCTGAGGTTTTGACATTGGAAAGCAGCGGGACAAGAAACTAAAAGGGCACCTTAGACAAAGCAACAACATCTGCCTGGTGAACTGTGTTTGACAAACCTGCAATTTGCAAGTTCACACCATTCTCATGTCTCCGATAACAGAAAATAACTCATGATGACATAAACTACCAGACAAGTATGTAGCTTGTGGGATGAAAGGAAAACACTTAAAACAAAAGCGCAATTTGAGAAATAAGAATGAAGTTTACTACCATAACCAAAGTAGTCATATCGTTTCAATTGGAACTCTGGTCGGTTTTCATCATTGGCCCTAACAGATCCAAGAACCTCAGCCTACAAGCAATGAAACTAGATTATCAGCGTAAATTTGTCAAATGAAATGCTAAATGCAAATATAAAACCATTCATGCGGTTTCACCCATAAGTTCAAGCTATTGGGATAGTCAGTTTGTGACATGGTATCTAAGCCTCTATGACCCAAGTGATCAAGACTCAAGAGTTTGATCTTTGTTTCCTATTCTTTTAAAGTTAAGGGCATTTTTTATTTGACAAAACTGTTTAAGTTTACTGTTTTCACTAGTAATTACAAAATTGCCACCTTGTTTTCAATTTGTCATCTGTTTTTGAAGATTTGCATAGGAAATAATGAAAATTGAAAACAACGTATTTTAAGAGTGCAACAGACAAAAGAGGGGGGCGGGGGTAACAAATTTAACTCAAATCTTTGATTACAATCATGGCTGCAGGTCTCACCAAAACTGCTCTACACAAATCCACAAGCAATCCAATGAAACCTGGCTGTCTGGTTTTGTTTCTCTAAGGTCTATGACATGAATATATAAGCATACCTCTCCATCCAATATGAAGTACACGCCATCTCCAGGTTCACCCTCGCGAACAACATACTCTCCTGGCTCTACACAAGAATCCATCAAAATCAAAAACTGAAAAATATTAATCCATGTGCATCTTCCAATTAATTATTCCATTCCTAAATATTATGTAAAGATTCCACTAACCAGCTGCACTAGCATAGGATGAATGAAATAACATCTTAATGAAAAATTTAAGAACGATTCTCCGAACATATGTTTCATATAATTCATGGCACAAATTCCAAGTTCACAGTTTTAAATCACTGTCCACATTTGCAATCAGTACATTGCATTGCAGTTTCGTGGATTTCCGCAACCACTAACACTACCAATTGCCGAGCCACGTTACTGCATTTTCAATTTCAAGTAATGGAGCGCAATGCCTATTAATTATCACAATGTGACCACAAATGCAACAGCAATTTACATTTCAATCCGAAAAAAGAATGAAATCATTACCACAGTGTTTGACATCCACAAGTTGAGCTATCTTCCTCAGAGACGAGCTCGGAAGCCTCTGCAGAAGAGGAACGCCTCCGAGAAACTCAAACGCTGCAAATTCCAAAATCCAAAAACATAAAACCAAAAAACAAAAAAATAAAAATAATCTCAGCTTAAAATATCTCCACCGTCATGTCTTCATTGCTTTCGAAAAAACGAGAAGATACCAAACACTTTGTCATTTCATGATTTCTCTTTTTGCGCTCATTGGAACTCAACTCACCTTTCTCGTTTTCCGATTTTTTCACGGAGCAATGCAACTCCATTTCTTCGGATTTTCAATGGAGCAAAAGCAATTCAATTCAATTCTGTTTCTTTTTCGGTTTTAGCGCTCGGCACGCTCAATAGTTGTACATTGCGTACGGTATATATACTGCGAAGGACGGTGTGGGATCCAGTGTACGGCGGTGTGGAGTTAAGCGTGGACTCGTGCGGCTTCGACCAATAGCGATGCACCGATTGTGTAGTGTGCGAACCGAGTGTTGAAGATTCGGCGTCAACGTGTATAAAGGTGGTCGGTAGTTGCATGACTTTACACAGTGCTGGCCCACACCAGATCTGCCCTCAACCAAACAGCAAGCGTAGGTTCTTTGTCCTCCTTTTTTCTTTTCCAACAATATCCAAATTCTAGCCAACAATTGATGAATTGATTTAGCCACGTGCTGCTCTCTTGCACAAAAATTTCCTTTTTATTATGATTTTTTTTTTCTGAATATTACCAAAACTTAGGAAGAGAGTTTAATGTTCCAATCCAAAATAAAGAAAGACTCAACGCTCAAAATACTCTTACAACGTTACACCTCTAGTGGGAGGTTGTGTTGTTTACTAGATTTTGTCTTACTAATTCCTTAGATTCTCATGAATTTGTTTCAATTGGGCATTTCAAGTGATAATTCATGATTATTGTGAGAAATAATACTCATATATTGAATTGAACAAGCCATCAATTATGTTTCTAAAATATTATAAATATTTTTTTAAGTATTAGAAATCATGTCAAATAGTCGTTCAAGTATTAAAATATTCTGCAAAAACAAATCGTCAAAAAAAAAAAATTCAAAGTAGTCCTTAGATGTTAGTGAAATATATTACCATTAGGATAAATTGACGTATATTAAATGCTTCAAGAACTACTTGTACAAAGTATGGATAGATAAAAAATAACATAGGACAAATATTTAAATTACAAAATAACTTTTTATTCTATATATTGTTTGACAAATAATAAAAAATACAAGTAAAATAATGTATTGTAATAACTTTTTTAATATTATCCTAATTCATACTAATTATTTTAATATAATGATGGTGGTGATAGTCTAGCTAGTGGTGGTGTCAAGGCAATGTGTCAAGGCAATCATTCAGCACACAAAGATCAATTCAAATCCATTGAATCATAGGCATCTGATTGCATCTTATTGATTGAGTCATAATAATTGTTTCATGTCATTTATTTTAGATTCCAGTCAATGATTTGTTTGCTTGTTTATAGGAATTAATTTAGCTAATCAGTTTTAAATATGAATGTAAATAACAGCTATGTATCTCTATATATTGGTACTGTAATTCATGAATAATATACAGCAAGCTGAATCCATTCTCTATATGGTATCAGATTAGGCATACTCCCACGAGTTAAGATCCATGGCCAGCTTAACCAATTCTTCAGCAGCAACAGCTAACAACAACACTCCAAATGGTCCAACAGCAACCCAATCCAACCCAGTGGTATTTTTCAACTCGGGAACGCAGATAACAATCAAACTTTCAGCCACCAACTATCATGCATGGCGTCGGCAAGCGAGTTCCCTTCTATCCGGCATGAAGCTGTTCGGTTATGTGGATGGATCCACTCCCTCCCAACAGTCAGAGATTACAGAGGATGGTGCAACCATTCCTAATCCAGCATATGAAACATGGTTTTGCCAAGATCAGCTCATAGTGAGCCTGCTCCTATCTGCTATGAATGAAAGAGACAACATAGCTCTTTCAGCCTGTGAGACCTCTCGCCAACTGTGGTCGGCTCTTGAAGCCAAATACGCTAACCCATCGCGTTCTCATGTTATGTCTCTTAAAAATCAACTCCAACGCAGCCGCAAAGGATCTCAATCTGTCACAGAATATTTGTTCTCTGTCAAGAGAATAGTTGATGAATTATCTGTTATTGATCATGTAATTTCAGATGATGATGTAACTCTTTATGTGCTTAATGGTTTAGGTGCAGAATACAGGGACATCGCTGCATCAATACGCACAAGAGACCGTCCCTTCTCCTTTGAATAATTGCATAGTCATTTGGTTGCCCATGAGGAATTTTTGAAACGTGATGACTATCCCTCTGAAGTGTCAATTCCCACAGCCAACTTTCATCAAAAGAATAAGCAGTTTCGGTCCAATCACTCAAACCAGCGAGCTCATGGTGGATTTTGTACTCATAATCCACATGGAAATGGGTCCTTTTCACCAAATCAAAGCTTCAATTATCGACAAGGTGGTCAACAACGCAGGCGCTTTACTGGTCCACCAACCAGAAATAATAAACCCCCTGCCAAATGCCAGTTTTGTGACCTCGAAGGACATATAGCCAAATATTGTCCACAATTGTCTCAACGTCCTACTGCCAATTTTGCAGCTTCCACCGCTACACCCTCCACTAATTGGGTGCTTGACACAGGTGCAAGCCATCATGTGACAAGTGATCTTCGTAACCTCAGCCTTCACTCTCATTATGATGGTCCAGATGAAGTAACAATAGGTGATGGTACAGGTTTGCCCATTACTCATGTTGGTTCTACCAAACTTCCCACCCCCACCTCTGCCTTTACTTTGCATGATGTTCTGTGTGTTCCAAAAGCACGTCATAATCTCATATCCATTTCAAAAATTTGTCAAGGCAATAATGTTTATGTTGAATTTCACCCCTTTTCTTTTTGTGTGAAGGATCGTACAACGGGGGCGACATTGATGCACGGTCAAAGTAGTGGTGACTTGTACACCCTTCAACCCACAACAAAACAATCATCACCGACTCAAGCAACAACATTATCCACCATTCGATCCCCTCCACTCCTCTGGCATGCTCGTCTTCGCCACCCTTCCTTGAAAATTCTACAGCAAGTTTTCAAGGGCAATGACTCCATCCATATGCCCAAATCTCCTCTTCATTGTTCTTCTTGTCAATTAAATAAGAGCCATAAATTACCATTTAGTGAATCCTCTATAACATCAAACTCACCATTAGAACTTATGTATTCTGATGTTTGGGGACCTTCACCAATTCCCTCCATAAAAGGCTTTCGTTATTATCTAATTTTTGTTGATCATTTCACCCGATATGTATGGTTGTTTCCATTAAAATTCAAAAGTGAAGTGTTTGACGTTTTTCCTAAATTTCGTGCTCAAGTAGAATCTTTCTTCAATCACAAAATTCGTTCTCTTTACACTGATGGGGGCACTGAATACATAAAACTCAAATCATTCTTTCAAAACCATGGCATTTCACACTACATTTCTCCACCCTACACCCCTGAACATGTTGGACTTGCAGAAAGAAAGCACCGTCACATTGTCGAAACTGGTCTTGCATTACTTAAACATGCCTCCATGCCTCCAAAATTGGTGTTATGCTTTCCAGACAGCCGTGTACCTCATAAATCGCATGCCCACACCAAACCTTCTAAATAACACACCTTTCTCCAAACTCTTTCACAAGCCCATATCCTACAAAAATATAAAGGTATTTGGATGTCTATGTTATCCTTGGCTTCGTCCATATTCAACTCATAAACTTGATCATCGCAGCACTCCTTGTGTCTTTCTTGGCTACTCTTCCCAACATCACGCCTACAAATGTCTTGACAAAGTCAACAATAAAATTTACATTTCTAGGCATGTGGTATTCTTTGAAACAGAATTTCCATTCTCTTCCCCTTCAAAAGGCATATCAGTATCTTCACTCTTTGACCTCACATCACAATTTACTCCTCCAAATTCTCCACCTTCCATGACACACCAACAAACAAATCCTATACAAACACTTGAATCTCATCCCTTAATTCAATGTCACTTATCCCCCATCTATGAGAACCCACACACATCACCCTCTCATTCAACAACTCAAATACAACCAACCAATCTATCCTCCATGCCAAACCCCATTGATGTCACACCAACAAATGTCACTGCCTCACCATCATCAAATCACTCGCCACCACTTGATCGTGCATCAACGCTAGCTCCCTCCAGGCCAGTTACTCGATCCATGCACAATATCCATAAGCCAAACAAAAAGTTTCTTTTAACCACCAAGCATCCCCTTCCATCCACCATTGAACCAACATGTGTCTCTGAGGCAATAAAGTCATCGGAATGGCGTGAGGCTATGACTAATGAATTTAATGCATTACTTGCACAAGGTACTTGGGATCTAGTTCCAAGAGAACAGTCACAAAATGTGATTGGATGCAAATGGGTCTTTCGTATCAAAAGAAATCCAGATGGATCAATTTCGACGTATAAAGCGAGACTAGTGGCCAAGGGATTCCATCAACGACCAGGTATTGATTATACACAAACCTTTAGTCCTGTTATTAAACCTGCTACAGTTCGCTTGGTACTCTCTATTGCTCTCCAACATCAGTGGACCATTAGACAACTGGATGTGAATAACGCTTTTCTACATGGTCACTTGAAAGAAGAGGTGTTCATGGCTCAACCACCCGGGTTCATCAATCCCGAGTTTCCCAATCATGTTTATCGTTTAAAAAAAATCAATTTATGGGCTCAAGCAGGCACCCCGTGCATGGTTCAGTGCTTTACACTCCTTTCTATGTTTATATGGTTTTCATGCCTCAAAATCAGACTCCTCTCTTTTCATCCTCAATCAAGGTACCATTCTAATGTATGCACTTGTATATATGGATGACATTTTAATTACAGGCTCATGTACTTCAGCCATCCAACACTGCGTTTCTTCTTTGGCCCAACAATTTTCCATCAAAGATTTGGGTTCTCTTCATTATTTCTTAGGCATAGAGACTATTCCTACCAAGACAGGTCTTTTCCTCAGTCAACACAAATATATCTGTGACCTTCTTGAAAGGACAAAAATGGCATAAGCAAAAGAGGTTCAAACTCCACTTTCCACTAGCACATCTCTTATGCATTTGTAGACCAAGCTCAGTATAGAAGCATTATTGGTGCTCTCCAATATTTATCCATGACTAGACCTGACATTGCCTACTCAGTCAATCGGCTCGCACAATTCATGCACAAACCCACCACTATGCATATGACAGCTCTAAAATGCCTCCTGCGATATCTCAAAGCTACAATATTTCATGGACTTCATCTCCACAGAGGGTCTTCACCGTCTCTTTATGCCTTTAGTGATGCCGATTGGGCAGGTAACAAGGAAGATTATACTTCAACTTCCGCTCATCTTGTTTTCTATGGAAGGAACCTCATCTCTTGGAAAGCTTCCAAGCAACGTGCAGTAGCTCGTTCATCCACAGAAGCTGAATATCGATCTCTAGCAACAACCTCAGCTGAACTCACATGGATTCAATCTTTACTTTCTGAACTTTGCATCAAACTTCAACATGTTCCGACCATCTACTGTGACAATATTAGTGCAACCTATCTTTCAATTAATTCGGTAATGCACAGTAGGATGAAACATATAGCAATTGATGTGCACTTTGTTCGTGACCTTGTTCAACAAGGCATTCTTCGAGTTCAACATGTTTCCACCATGGATCAACTTGCTGATTGCCTCACAAAGCCCTTATCCAGGCAACATCATCACCTTCTCAAGACCAAGATTGGTGTCCTTGATGGCACACCTCTCTTGCGGGGGCGTGTCAAGGCAATGTGTCAAGGCATTCATTCAGCACACAAAGATCAATTCCAATCCACTGAATCATAGGCATCTGATTGCATCTAATTGATTGAGTTATAATAGCTGTTTCATGTCATTTATTTTAGATTCCAGTCAATGATTTGTTTGCTTGTTTATAGGAATTAATTTAGCTAATCAGTTTTAAATATGAATGTAAATAACAGCTATGTATCTCCATATATTGGTACTGTAATTCATGAATAATATACAACAAGCTAAATCCATTCTCTATAAGTGGTGGTGCTAGCGTGGCAAAAGAAATGGTGATGAGATGATAGTAGAAGCGGCAACGACAATAATAATAACAGAGATGATGACGATGTAATGATAATGATGGTAGATGACAATAGTGATGGGTGAGAAAATATATTGATTAGTAGTGATAGCAACAATAATAGTGGTGGATGTATATTATATCAGTGCAATCATGGTGAAAGAGAAACAATAAAGAAAAAATATAATTATTAATTAAGTGAAAAAAATGAGTATTTTTTTATCTTTTGAAGTTTTGTAGTTAGAACAAAAAATTGTCACATAATTTTTTATTAAATTTTTATCTTTTCCATCTTACTTTATTTGTGTTATCTAGTACCATATTTTTTAGTAAATCAAATAAACACGAAGAATCAAACCTTTGTTCCTCAAAATCTAATAGTCCATGATGAATCCTCAAAATCAAGCAGGCCGGTTTGATCTCTTTTCTCGTTTCTTAGTTCCACAATGACTATGTGTGAGTACTAATTTCTATTCTAGAATTGGGGTTTAGTCCTAGACAATTGTTAATATTAACAAATTCATTTTGATGTTCAATTAGTATCTTTTTTATTTCTTCTATGTGGAATTTCTTAATGTGAAGCATTTTATCGATGTTTTCATAATCTTAGACTCTTAGGGAAAAACTGAAAGGTGATTTTAGGTGTCAGAATCATAGTGAAAGAACTTAAGTTTTAGATCATGAAATTATATATATATTTAATCCTTTGAGAGCTAGTAAAATAAACTAACAAGGACCATAGTGAGTCAAATTAAACATAACCACTACAAAAGTATAAGTTAATTTAATTAAATACATCTTCTTATCCTAAAAGAGAACGGAGGTTATCCTAAGTTAATTCACCTTAAAAAAACCAAAAAAACATTTAAGATAAAATGAACCCCAAATGTTGAGTGTTTTAATCATTGAATTTTTCCCAACTTCGTCATGGGTTATTTAATTCAAATTCTGCTTTTGATTGAATCACTTTTTATTCAAATCTTGATGTTTAATTTTTATTAAATTATTGTAATAATCATAGTCAAATACGTTCTTCCTATTTAAAAAAAATGATATTATTACTCGACAATACCTTGCACTTGCAATAGTGCGTCATGGGGTTGTGCCTTGATGCAAGATGTAGCTTTGATTATCTGCTAGCAGCACCTTTTGGGCCTTTTTCACTCTATTCTAATTTCTAGTGCCATGTACTTTTTTGGTGCTAAATTTTTGTCCTCTACAACTAAATATCCTTTTGTTTTATTACCCGAATATTGTCTCATTCTCATGCTCATTTTTTCTACACAGAAAACCCAAACAATTAAAGTAAAAATCATGCAACTTTTTAATACAAGACTCAAGACAGGAATTACATGAAAATTTTAGATTATTAAGTCATTTTTCTCATAAGTTTCTTATGAGCAAATGTAAACATCATGTAAAAATGACTCCATAAATCTACATGTGAAGTATATTTATCAAAAATAAATGTAAGGACAATGTCTATTTTGTCATATGAAAATATCAATATATATCCCCATGCATGTCATGAAAATTACTATAATTCATTATCATGGTAAAGGGGGAACTTGAATGAATCTTAACTAGCAGCCTAACATTATAATACTGCAACAGGTATCAAGTTGGTCTTAAAATTTCACGTGCTATCATTTTTCCAACATTTTTAATTTAAATTAAAATTTCAAAGACATCACAAATCTGTTTTTTTTTTTTTTTTTTTTTATGTCATCTCTTAAGTTCTTTGTTGACATTATCACACGGGTGCAGCATTGAGCAATATAATACTAATTTATTTATTAGACTTTAATTTATATTATTTAATAGAAAAATACATAATGTCACATCATATCAATTAATAAAATGATATGACCATATGATTAATTTTATCGGATACTTTGCACCGCATATGCATTAAACAATTCTATTAGATAAATATTTAAAATTCTATTTACAATTCGTATTTATAGGAGGAAAAAGAATAAACTATTCCAGATATTATTCTCTCTTTTAAATAGGCTTTACAATTCCTTTTGTACTGTACAAAAATAGTTTTTAAAATAATAAAATTATATAAGTAATTTTAAAATAGCAAATACTTTTTATTTAGTTCATATATTTTATTAATATTTCAGAATTATTTTTAAAACAAATAATCTGTGTATTGACATCAATTTTTTCCTAAAGTTTTCATTGTGACTCAATCACAACGTTAAATTCATCGTATATATATAGTAAATTTGTTTATTATTATAATAATTATTTTAAAAATTATAATAAAATTTATTTGTAATTAATTAAAAATAAAATCTTTAATACCAATAATATATAACTATTAAACTCATTAATTAATATAATTTTTTTTTGAGAAAATAAGCTAAATATTAATAATATAAAATTATTTTAAATTATTATTTAATTCAATCACAGTCATGTTTTTTAATAGTTGATCGTGTAAATTTTTTAATAGCCATTCATTAATTTACTTCGAATTTAGAGTAATATTTTTAGGAGGAAAATTTGATTATTTATTTATTCGAAGAATAAAATGATTCCAGTGTGTGTCTCAACTCTCAAGCCAACAACACCCCATCAACGTTTTGACTTATTGGCAAGTATGTTTGTCTCACTCTCACCTAATTCCATTCGCTCTTTTTTCTTTCTTCCCTTTCTCTATTCTCCTACAATTCCCACCACAACCAAATTCATCGAATGCTCTATTTCCCTTTTGGAAACAAAGTTTCACTTTACCCTTTGTGTGTAAACTGAATCAGTTGGATTTTCCAAGCTCTCACAAACTGGGTACACTTGAAAACAGTTCAGGGCCCCTAATTCAACTTAAAGTTTTCATTTTTAGCTTATTTATTATATGTGTCTCCAATTCAGCTTAGATTTTTATATAAGTTCCAAGTTCCATCTTTGTTCATTTATGTAGGCATAGTAATAGTATCTCTTAAGCTTTGAATATCAATTTAAGAATGATACTTAGAGTTGATTCTATTGATTATTGCCTGACCAAACCCTAGTGACACAGGTTATAGTTTTTTTGTTTGTTTTAAATGTTATCTATTTATATGAACTGATATTTTGCTATATAAGATTTGTGAATAATTCAATATGCTTAAAACATAGGCATTGATGTCATTTATATGAACTATTATTATTTTGCTAAGTAAGATTTGTGAGCATGCATAAAACATAGGCATTGATGTCAGCTATCTGTGGGCTTCCTATCCTTGAGTGTGTTTATTGTCTGGCCTGCGCTCGTTGGGTTTGGAAGAAGTGTTTGTACACTGCAGGCTATGAGAGTGAAAATTGGGGCCTGGCTACTGCACAAGAATTTGAGCCTGTGCCTCGGATCTGTCGGCTGATCTTAGCTGTCTATGAAGACGATATTCGTAACCCTCAATGGGCTCCCCAAGGAGGTTATGGCATTAATCCAGACTGGGTTATCTTGCGTAAGGACTATGACGATAACCAAGGTCGTGTTACTCCGTACATGATATACCTTGATCATGATCATGCTGAAATCATACTGGCTGTTAGTGGACTCAATTTGGGGAAGGAAAGTGATTATATAGTTTTGCTCGATAACAAGCTGGGACAGGCGGAATTTCACGGTGGTTATGTTCATAACGGATTGTTGAAGGCAGCAGGGTGGGTTTTTGGTGCTGAATATGAGGTTCTCAGGGAGCTAGTAGCAGAAAATCCAACTTATATGCTAATATTTACTGGGCATTCTCTAGGGGCTGGAGTGGTGGCATTGTTGACAATGCTAGCAGTTCATAATCGAGACAAATTGGGCATATCTAGAAACAAGATTAGGTGCTTTGCAATAGCTTCTCCTCGGTGCACATCTCTCAACTTGGCTGTAAGATATGCAGATGTGATCAATTCTGTTGTACTACAGGTTGGATAATCTCTTTTTGCTATGAACTTAGTACTATACTTCAACTTGACTTATTTCGTTATCATAATCGTGTTTAAGAGGACAATATTGTTTGTCAAAGTTAATCAAGATATGCACAAAATATTTTGTTATGGATCTATGTCTTCATTTAGGTTCTGAAACATATGGATTCTTATTTGTACATAATATAAAAGGGAGGTTCCACTAGAAAAAGAAAAAAAAAACAAGGTGATTTGACAACTCTAATAGTAGTTGAAGCAAAAATGCTTCTCTTGTTGATGTAAGAACATCACGGTCTGCTTGGATTGCTGGTTTTAAGTGTTGATGGATTTTATATTACATCTACATTTGTGTGTCTAGCAAATGTCTTGTCTTGAATTGGTGTTTAAAATTTGTTTCACATTTGGAAGATATATTTATGTAACTAGATCCTGGACACTTGATGAACTTGTATTAATTGTTAGGATGAATGTACACTGTCAATTTGATATGCTGATTCTGAATGATAAAAGCAGTAATAACTTACACTGCTGAAATGTTTGAGAATCAAGACTTTGATGAAAGGAATACTTTGAGAAATTTCAACAATAAGATGAATGTGCTCTTGGGAATTAATATAAGAATTATTCTTACACCTGGGATATTTATTCTAATATTATTATTATTGTTATATTATTACGGTATTACCACTACTACTTTTATTTCTCAATTTATTATTTTTGTGCACTAATTTTCTATACTTTACTCTGACAAACCAGGATGATTTCTTACCACGGACAACTGCTGCTCTAGAAGATGTCTTCAAATCACTTTTATGGTAACAAAATCTGCCTATTTCCCTCCTCTCCCTTCCACTCAGGGTATTTAGATTGTCCTGATGTTTAAGACATCAAAGACTAATTTTACGAAGCCAGTAGGGCTAACAGAGTGAAGAATTCAAATGTGCTTGCATTGTTGTGGAATAATTAAAAGTTAAAACTATTAATTCAAATCAGAAAATTGAACAATTGATCTCTACTAGACCTTTGGGTTTCCATTATTTAAAAGTTTGATAGAGGAAAAATCTTTCCATAGGATAAGTTTGAGCAATGCCTTTTGTTAGAGATATGAAACCTTTCTTACACCTACACCTAAAAGCTTAAACTCTTGGGAAAAGTTGAGGTGGTATCAAAGCCAATAATGCATAATTAAATGGAATTTTAGCTGAAGATGTAATGGGCCTATGCTCCATCTGTGCTTCAATCTGAAAGGGCTTGTGTGTATAAGGGAGCATGTTAGAGATAGAAGCCATTATGGGGCTTAGATCTTGATGCTTTAAGCTCTTTGGAAGTTAGTCCTTAACATGTCTCAACCTCTACTAGTAAGTAGTACCTACCTGCTTTTTTGTCTGATACCAACCAGTTATGATATTTATTTTCTCGGTGAATTCTCTGCTCCTGTAATGTATTTCTTCAGAGCTTTTGGGACCTGTTGATTGAAGCATGATATAACAAATTCATAACACTGACCACAGCAATATAAGTTTTCAATGCCATGCAAATGCATTGAATTAGTGCAATTCAGCTTTTGGCATTATAATGAGCTACTGTGGATGATATCCTTTCTTGGCAGTTGGCCCTGTTTATTGTGTATAATGTGCTTAAAGGATACTTGCACACTGGAGGAGAAGAAGCTTAGAGATCCAAGGCGTCTGTATGCACCTGGTCGACTCTATCACATTGTGGAGCGAAAGCCATTTAGGTAAAGTATGATACTCTCCATAAAATTTCTCTGAACATTTGCTGATCTCATAGGTCTTAGCTATGGCATTTTATTGAACTTCCTCTAATTTAAGACTTTTCACTGTCCTTATTGTAGTAACTATGTAAAGCAAAATCATACATTTTAACAAAAATATATCACACATTTTGAAATGGTCCAACATAGTAGTGAGTTAGCTAATTCTGGAGGACAATAATGAATGTGGTCAATGGGAGCTGATTTATCCTTTTAAATTCTATTCAAGAGGCATTCAGTAGACATTCCACATGCATGTGGTTCTCCCTGGAAGGTTTACACAGCTGCGGGCAAATTTACCTTATTTTTATTTTGGTTACCTATAACCCTGTGATTTTTGTGCAAGTTGGTATTAAAATATTATGATTTTGACTACCAACAAGTGCTAAGCCCAAGCAGTTTGTAAGGACATCGCAATGCCAGCTCATATGTGAAGAAGCAGTAAATTGGATGGATAGTAACACGTGCCCATGTTTTCCCTCTGATTGGGGAGCAGGCCTTTATGGATTAATCCATCTTTGGCCATACTTTCCCTGGGATTTTTTTCTCATTCCTAGAGAATTAGACATAATATAAGTGTATATTTACAAGGTATTTACAACATTCAACAAAATTAACTTCTTTTGTTGTTTTTCAATAAATGCTTGCAAGTTTTTCTGCTACTCATAATTACAAAATCTTGCAACTTCTATGTATGAAGGTTACACACACACATACACATATATAGAGAAAACAACAGTTACATAATTAGAATTTGGGTCAAGAGATAATTTTTCAATAGAATGTTGTAAATGCCCTGTCAATAGTCAATACAGTTATTCTGTGTGCAAATGTGTACCCCTTGACACTAGTATCTCACACAGTCACACGTTTCTGGAATATCAATTATTTAGATACTTTTAAGTCTTCCTAATATTACTTATGGTGTGGTGCATGCATTTATGTTGAAAAAGAGTTCCGTTCATCCACATTAATGTATGCTTAAATTATGAAGTTATCAAATTAGATGAGCAGAATATTATCTGTATGTAGCAATAATTTGGATTATAGTCTCTTCTGGTTGCAGGATAGGAAGACTTCCACCTGTCGTTAGAACAGCAGTACCTGTTGATGGGAGGTTTGAGCATTTAGTTCTTTCTTGCAATGCAACTTCTGACCATGCCATCATTTGGATAGAGAGAGAATCCCGACGGGCTCTCGATGTAAGCAATAAAAAAAAATTCAGTAATAGCAGGGCTGTCTACTATAACAGCATATATAAAGTATACAGTTCTATGCAACTTGTGCTTTAATGCTATTTTAAACCCTGGCTCGTATCATCCATCATAGCTGTGGGACTTTTGTTTAAAAAGTGATTCCAATCCTACTTGTTTTTGTAAGTTGAATTCTTTATGAACTGTGTGCATGTTTGGTTCATCTTATTCTTGAGAAATAATCGTTTATTTTTGTCAGTTCTGTAAGAGGATTTTTGAAGAATAAGTGATGACATTCCTAGAATTAATCCCAACCAAACATGAACCAAACCTTTTGTTGTTGTTATTTGATGTATGGTATTTTCTGTGTATTCCTGTGCATACTCATTTATCTACGTTTAGACGGTAACGTCCATCATTTAAACCATTCATTAAATTTGTTGCATCAGTTAATGCGAGATAAAGATGAGCATATGGAGATCCCAGCAGAGCAGAGGATGGAGAGGCATGAATCTATAGCCCGAGAACACAGTGAAGAGTACCATGCAGCCCTTCAGAGGGCAGTTGCTTTGGATATTCCACAAGCATATTCACCTTCATCATATGGAACATTTAATCAAATTGATGTTGGGGAGGATTCTGGAAGATCAAGTGCCCTAGGTTCCTCCTTGTCTAACAAAAAACGAACACAAAGTTGGAATGAATTTGTTGGACGCCTGTTTGATGTGGATGATTCTGGTCATATGGTGTTCAAAAAGACATCTCCATAAGATATTTCTTTCTAGCAATGCTTAATAAAGCAATATTTGCTTGTTCTTCTTCTTTGGTCCTTGTTAATTGCTTTTTTCTTGCTATCTTCTTTTAATTGTTCTATTTTTTTGGGGCCAAAAAGCCCAAAACTAAGAATTTTTGTGCTTATAGTAAGGGTCCTGCTTCCTACACCAGCCATTTTTCTAATACACCCAGCATATACAGTGTAATACCGATTTTGCCCTTTTTGTAATTCGTAAAGTGCTTTACGGATTGTGAATCCGTAAGTGCTTTACGGATTACGAATCCGTAAGAGTCTTACGGATTTGTAATCCGTAAGAGTTAAATTTTTTTAAAAAGATTTTGAAATAATGACCCAAGCAAGTGTTGAACTTGTGACCTTTTGGTTACAAGCATAGTACTCTAACCAACTGAGCTACCAGACCATTCATGTTAAAAACTAATTAATATTGGTATATATAACATTACAACTTTAAATGCATATTTAATACACATAAATTTACATAATAATTTTATAACAATTAATTTTTATCTAATAATATATTTTTTTAACATATATTTGAAATAATGGCCCAAGCAAGTGTTGAACTTGTGACCTTTTGGTTACAAGCATGGTACTCTAACCAACTGAGCTATCAGACCATTCATGTTAAAAACTAATTAATATTGGTATATATAACATTACAACTTTAAATGCATATTTAATACACATAAATTTACATAATAATTTTATAACAATTAATTTTTATCTAATAATATATTTTTTTAACATATATAAATTTCTAAAGAATATGAACTTATGATTTTATAAAATTAATTTTTTTAATATATATGAACCTTACATTTTTTAATCTAATAATGCATATTTTAAACCATGATTTTGTAATGCATATTTTAAACCATGATTTTTATTTTAAATTTATTTTATAAAATATACATTATTAGATAAAAAAATATATTAGGTTCATATATATTAAAAAATATAAGGTTCATATATATTAAAAAATTTAATTTTATAAAATCATAAGTTCATATTCTTTAGAAATTTATATATGTTAAAAAAATATATTATTAGATAAAAATTAATTGTTATAAAATTATTATGTAAATTTATGTGTATTAAATATGCATTTAAAGTTGTAATGTTATATATACCAATATTAACTAGCTTTTAACATGAATGGTTTGGTAGCTCAGTTGGTTGGAGTACCGTGCTTGTAACCAAAAGGTCACAAGTTCAACACTTGCCTGGGCCATTATTTCAAAATCTTTTTAAAAAAATTTAACTCTTACGGATTACAAATCCGTAAGAGTCTTACGGATTACGAATCCGTAAGAGTCTTACGTTACGGATTCGTAATCCGTAAAGCACTTACGGATTCACAATCCGTAAATCACTTTACGAATTATGAAAAGGGCAAAATCGGTATTACACTGTGTATGCTGGGTGTATTAGAAAAATGGCTGGTGTAGGAAGCAGGATCCGAAATAGCCCATTTTAGTCCAGTATGATGATGTCCCAATTTTGAACAGTTTTTAAAACACAATTTTTAACACAATTAAGAGTGTCGATAACAATTTTTAACACACCATTATTATGAGATCGGAGAAAGTATTGAGTGTGAGGATAAATGCGAACAAAAATTGAAATGAATTAAGAATATAAAAAGAAATTAGTAATTTGTTTATTTGTATAAATCAAAGATAAATATTAAGAAATTTATAAATCTCACACATCTTAATTAACTAATTGAATTAAATCCTTTGGTAGAAAATTAACAATTAATACATTGAAAATAGTTTTATGTTCCTTATAATTAAGACAAAATATCTTTCTTATATATAGAATTTTAGGTAGTATTTTTTTTCTTATAACATTGGTAAAGAAAAACTTAACTAGTCACTCATCTTAAGTAGGATCTCTCTACTTAAACACGTTTAAATTTAATTGACTTTAATATTTTCAAATTATGACAAGTTAATAATTATTAATAAAAGTAAAATTGATAGATTAGCAATATTTTTTTAAAAAAATAATAAAATCAATTGAATTAACTATTTTTATACTGCCCATAAAAAAATATTTTTATTAATGTATTTGATTATGTTTAAAGTATCTTATATTAAACACCGAAGGAGTAGTAATATTTTATTGATGGCGTACGCTTCTTTAACATTAACGGTGAAGAAAAGTCTTTCAAACAATACTGTGAACAAATTAAAATTAATTCTTCATTAAAAGTTGTGAACTTTTTTTCCCACAGGAATGATTTCCCACTTTGTTGCTATAATAACATTAATTAATAGAGTCAGTGAGAAAAAAATAATAAATTAATAGAGACAATCCTAATTAGGTTTGTCCCAACGGAATTGTTTTAGCCACGAGGGGCTGCTGGAAGCATTTAATTGGAGCGAAAAGTGACTAATAGAAAGGAAACACGTTAGTGGTTAGAACAAATCAAAAGTACCTTTTTGGATATGAATGATGCGGTGCAATCATAATAAATCCACTGCAATCTAATGCCAAGATTCTGACTATCTTACACCTTGTTTGAATACGATGATGACTCAACGACCCATCCTTCTTCCTAAGTCAATCCTTTCAAGTCCTAGAAATTACTTTGTCTCATTGTTTTCTGGTTTTAGAAGTCATAGAATGTATATTTGCACAAATCTTGGGATGAGCAAAGTTAGGATCATCTACATTTTGGACGCACAAATGTTGAAAGAAAGAAGAAAATTCTATCTGCATACATTCAGACAAACTACTATAAGTATAATATGATTCTGCAAAAAAGAAAAATGTATGAGCACTTCATACTTTATTATGTCACAATATATATGTAATTGTAAATATCGTGCATCATTTTGTTAGTGTCTATATGCTTTCAATCGACAACTTTGGAAGCACAAATATTAAAACAACAAAAATGTTAGCCGATTTCAATAAGTCATGGTCATAGACACATGTTAGCCGATTACCATTCGGTTTAGGCCAATCATTAATTTCCCACAATCATTATTTTGTAAGATTTAATTTCTATGTAAAAACTTCTACACTATTGTCGACCAATCAAAAATATAATAAGTATAACTTTTAACATGATTATTGAAAAAGTTGACAAAATTAACAAACATGATAATTTGTAATTAAATTACAACATAAAAGTTTTATACTGCATAGACTATTTAATATTTTCTACATCCTAATTCCTAATGACTCTACGCAAAGCACCAACAAGTTAGTTTTGCTTGAGATTTATCCTCCATATCTTTGTTGGCACTTCTCCACTTGATTGATAAAAATAATAGACTTGTCTAATCTATAGTCTGTCTTATACATGTCTTCTGATTTAAAGCTTCTGACCAAACTTTCTATATATTAAATATCCCAGGACTTTGGTAGCAGCATACCATATCTCTTCTTCACATCTTAGACATAATGTCTAAGTCTGAATATGTTGTTGAGCTTCCTATTTTGGACATTTCTCAGCCATTACAGCCATCTTCTCTAACGTATCTCTCTAAAGCCTGAAAAGATTGGGGATTTTTCCACATAATCAATCATGGTATCTCCAAAGATCTTTGCAGCCAGATCCGCTATTTATCCAATTACCTTTTCAGCCTCTCTTCTGAGGCTAAACTTAAACTTGGCCCTTTCTCCTATATATAGTCTTACACCCCTCATTTCATTGCTTCTCCATTCTTTGAGAGCCTCAGAACTAATGAGTTCAGAAGACATCCTCTGCGACAAACAGACTTCAAAATTCAGGTAATGTACAATAAGCGCATTGTTGTGCTATTCTATGATGCCTAATTCATCCTTCTGCTTTTACTTATCCAAAGCATAATCTTGTTTCTTTTTATGTTTTGAATAGTGAGAAACTGCAAGAATATTGTAGTAAGATGGCTGATTTGTCTGAGAGAATTCTAAAGCTTGTGTTGATGAGCTTAGAGGATGGCTTTGAGAAGCTGTTCTATGATTCTGAATTCAACAAGTGCCATGGTTACTTGAGGATAAACAACTATTCTGCTCCAGAAAGTTTGGAGGATCAGGTTGAGGGACTGGGAAAGCACACTGACATGAGTTGTATCACTATCTTATATTAAGATGAAATAGGGGGGCTTCAAGTGAGATCACATGAAGGAAAGTGGATAGACATAAGCCCTTCTGAGGGGACCCTAGTGGTGAACATAGGGGACATGATGCAAGCTTGGAGCAATGATAAACTGAGGTCTTCTGAACACAGTTGTTCTGAAGCAGCCTGTGAACAGGTTCTCCTTGGCTTTCTTTTGGTGCTTTGAGGATGAGAAGGTGGCGTTGGCACCTGATGAAGTTGTTGGAGAAGGGAACAAGAGGGTGTACAATCCATTTGTGTGCTCAGCATACAGACGAGTTGGAGAGCCGCAATTCATATTGATTTCTAATTAATTTGTTTTTGTTTATTCTTCGAGTGTAATAGGGCCATTTTATCATTCTGAAATGGCGAGTCTGATCCCCAATAGGAAGGCAAAAAGAGAACCAATCTCTCATTCGTGACACACGTTGATTCGAACAAAGTACTTCTTGAAATTCAGAGAGAACAATTAAAGAGGAAGGTTTGAAAAGGTGGGGTACACAGTTAAGGATTTTGCTGGGATCAAGTCTAATCTGTAAATGGTTACAAAAGTGAAAATAAATTCATCACATAATAATTTATGCTAGCTGTGACTTAGAATATTTATGGTGCTCTTGAAACAGGTATATAAAATAGATAGACAGAAAGACTTTCCTGGTCTTCAAATAATGTGTTCTGTTCTTAATTCTTATTGTTCTTTTGTTGGATGTGCATAGCATTTATTGAGCAAACAATAATAGTAATTTTAAGAGCATACATAGATCTAAGACAACATCGTATGGTTGGTAAGAATTTAAAATCGCCTCAATTTTATTGAAAATTGGTACTAAGTAAAAATAAGGGACCCTATTTACCTGTCTAGCTAGATTTTAATTCCAACTTAGTTTCCAATAGCAAATACGTTGTTAGTTTTCAGACGCATGAAATGAACAAAATACCTTTCCTTTGTATGCATAGATAAATTTTCTTGAGTTTTGCCTATGTCCAAAGAAGCTCCAAGAATATTGGGAGAATCACACCACAAAAACTAACTATTATAGTCGAAAAATTCAAGATTTTATAAACCTCACATTAAAATTTCATATTTTTAATGTGAAACTCAAGTTTTGTACCTTACAACTAAATCCTATCATATAACTATAAAGTCTCATATTGAATAAATAAAGACAAATCAAAGTGTATATAAGTATAGAGGGATTAAGTCCTATTCATTTTTTTTTTTTAGATAATACACTTCTAACTTTTTATACATATTTAGTTTAGTCCATACTCATTTCATATTTCCTATTGAGCCTATGCAAAATTTTTAACATGATAATGAAAAAAAAAATGTTTTATAAACCACATATAAAAATACCATACTTCATTATAATGTGGGGAGTTCAAAGCCTTATAAATCCCACACTTTGAATGTGAGACTCAAGTCTTATACCTTGTAATTGAATTCTATCAAATAATTATAAAGTCTCATATTGGACAAATAAAAACAAATCAAAGTGTATGTAAGCATAAAAGGATTGAGTCTTATACATTTGATTTTTTCGGACAATACAATTCTTTGTTTTTATACAGAAGTAGTTTGATCCACACTCATTCCATATTGAAAACATTTATGACTCAATATGAATTTTATTATGTCCATTTTTGTCATTTCACAATAGCCTTAAATATACAATGAAAATAATCCAGACTCTCACTATTAGATCTTAATGAATTTTAATGAAGTTGCATAATCCCTTTTAGCCTTCACTTTATCTATTTAGTTTAGATAAATTATACTTTTGGTTTTTTTTATCTTATTTTTAAGGTCATATTTGTCATTTTTTTCAAAAAAGATTATCTTTATCTTTCAAAAAATATTTTTTTTGGTCCATATCTTTTAAATTTGAATCAATTTGATCCTTTTGAAAATGTGATTTTTTTATTATTTAGAAACATGATTTGGAATTTTTTACTGATTCAAAACGTGAAATTCATCTCATTAGATTCACCAATGTGAAAATAATAAAACTCAACATATGTTTGAATCAAACAAATATTATAAATATATTAAAAATTGTGTGAAAGGTGAGTTTAATGAACAATCAAAAAATTAAAAAAAAATCAATATATAATTTTCTTTCAATTGTTCATAAGACTTATTTTTCACGTGATTTTCTTTATGTTTATGATCATTTTTTCTTCAAACATTAGTGAGTTTCATAATTTTCATATAGGTAAATTTAATTGGTCAAATTTTACATGTTAAATAAGTAAAAAAAAATTCAAATCATGTCTCAAAATAAAAACAACGACCATTATTTTAAAGAGATCAAATTGACTCAAATTTAAAAACTAAATAAATAAAATGAATTTTAAGAAAGATAAATGATCAACATGATCATCATCTTCAAAGGCACATTTTTTTTATCAATATGGATTGTTACTTCATTTGAGTTTTAATATCATGTTAAAAAATTTGCATAGCCTCAACATGGAATGAGTGTGCATACACATAAAATTAAGTTAAACTCTTACCTTATCAACCTTTTATATCAAAGTGAATTTTTGTGTAGAATTCTTAAATTTATGTGAGGTTATAAAATCCATAAAATTAAAATAAACAACCAATTTAAGAAGTCATGCATCAAACTAAGTTAAATGATAAGATGAGACACTGTCTAAATGACCAAATCAAACAAAATATTTGTTTTTAATAAACAGTAAACTAATTTTAAAAAAAATTCTGTTTAATTAAATAGAAATGTTAACCTTTAAAATATCAACAAAATATACAACACTTAGTACCAAGTATTACATTAATTGATTATACCAATTCTAAAAATTAATAATAATTTTTTATAATATTAAAAAAATTAACTAGCAGTACTAATTTTAAAGACTAAATTGATATTATACTATTTAAGGATATAAAATTTTTATTAAAATATATAAGAGAGGGTCAGATAATTTATTTCTCGACTAATAAAAAATATTACTCATAAAAAAAATGATAATTTATCTCTCGCTTTAAAATGGCAAGTTTTCGAACGAAAACAAGGTGTCGATTCCTTATGGCCTTATCCTCTCCTACTCCCCACACCTCCCACCACACCTTAGGCTTAAAAAAAATGAAAGAAAATATTTATAGCTTTATCACATTTCTCAAGTTTGTCACTCTTCTAAATACAAGCGTTTGGGAATGAAGGAAAAAAAAGAGAGAGAAATAATATTTCCATGAGGAGAAAAAAGTTTGCATAAAAAATGAAGAGAAAAAAGTAAAAAAAAAAATTATACTGAATTATATTTAAATTTTTTAATGAAACAAAATATAATTAAAATAAAATAATTATTTTTTGGTATTTTTTTTCCATTAATTATTTTTGCTTTCTTCTCAAGAAAGTTTGCATAAAAAATGAAGAGAAAAAAGTAAAAAAAAAACTATATTAAATTATATTTAAATTTTTTAATGAAACAAAATATAATTAAAAATAAAATAATTCTTTTTTGGTATTTTTGTTTTCCATTAATTATTTTTGCTTTCTTCTCAAGTTAGAGGAAAATTTTATGTGATCCCATAAATTTTTCATTTTTTTTAATTTTCTTTCCATTATAAACAAAACAACTAAAACATA
>PYAF01005228.1:8227-22175 GCA_007407185.1 Glycine tomentella | reverse complement strand
TTATATAAAAAGAAGAATAATTAAACCATTCATGCATTTTTCATATGTATATGCCTGGCGGGGGTTAATCCGTGGAGTTATGCCTGGCGGGGGCTAATCCGTGGAGTTGTTTGTCAGATAGCTAAACTGAGCCCACGCGTTCAAAGGTGTTATGAACTTGGGGGTAGTTGAGACAGTGAGGACCACACCACCATGATGATCACATAGGTGGAGGTGACTATGCTACGCGCCACTGGGCTACCCCGACTGGATGGATAAGTTTGTGCCACTGGGATGGGGCTATCTTGACTATGGCCACTGATAATGAGATGTTGAGAACCTGAGATCTCAGTCATGCATCATATAAAAAAGATGAGCATGCATTCTATACATTACATGATGAGTATGTGGAATATCTGTTGATGAGTAAATTGTATGACTTAATTCGTGTGCTGTGTAGATGAGGTAATTTAATCTGTGGGCAAATCCTCTGTGTTGTTATTTTATAAATATCTACGTATGTATTCTGTTATATATGTTTTTATTCAAACTTCGGTTGTCATAAACTTACCTTATTTGTGTCTGTGGTTGACACCTGTGATGACCCCAATTCATTTGGGCTAGCAGAAAAGCAGGGAAGCCTTGAAGGATTTTAAAGAAAAGATGATGAAGATATGTTGATGACTTGTACCAAATTTAAATTCCTAGTATTTGGACTGTATAATGAACTATTCTATGGTTTGTATTGCTGGACTGTACTTTATTCTTTTAATTAAACCGTAGAGAGAAAGAATTCGTTTAGATATAAACGACTAGTAACATTACAAGCAAAGTGAAATAAATTTTTGTGAAAAATTTATACTAATCCAATTTTAATACAAAGTGGACACAAGATTTCATCTAAAATCAATCAAGCACGACAAAGCAAAGAGAGGCGTTACATAGTCACCCTAGACTCATGTTCTTTCAGGACATGCCCAAAGGTATACCTATGTGTCTCCATGTTTCAGGCAGAAGAGGTATACAATCAAAGCATGTCTTCTAGAACACAGTCTAGGTGAAAACTTCTGGTCTAAGGAAAGACACACCCAAATAATAAGAGACTACTTTAATGATACTATCTGTGAGATTTCCTCATAGAGTCTCTTTATAGGCCCGTTCAGTGCGAGCTATACCCTTATAGGTCCACCCACGACTTTAGCTAAGACATCTCCATGTCTGTAGCTCATGAGGTCTTTACCTTGTATCTGCATACAAGTAGATAAGCCGTGCTAGTCTTACCCGAGATCACTGATCCCCATTTTCAGTGTCTCTAGACTAGGAACTTAAATTTAGGAGTAGACATCTAGTATCCTTGAATCCTCATGATCGTGATCCCATCACTAATATTCAAGAGATGCCTATTTTATTCCAAGGGTTTTATCCAGTTACTCATATTAATAATGACATTGAGACAGAATATGAAACAAGATAAAGAGCGCTTATAATTTATTCATGACAATATGAAAAGTACATGTACGTCCTAATCTAATGAAAAGATTGTCTCTAGGACATCCATATACTAACAGTGAGGAGGTTGACGCTCTTGCCGAGGCTGTTGTTGTATAATAACCATGGTTTCTAAAATTAAATTTTTGGTCTGCTGAGAGAGCCACGCCAGTAGCGTGGAAAGTGCTCTAAAAAGCTAATTCCCACTGGAAAGCCACGCCAGTAGCGTGGGAGACATGCCAGTAGCATGGAAAGTGTTCCAGGAAGTTTTTTTTTCTCTGTAATTCCACGCCGGTAGTGTGGGAGGCACGTCAGAGGCCTATAAAAGGCCAAAAACACGAAAATCTCAGCATTTTCTCTTCCTTTCTTCTTCCTCTCGCCCAGACCTCCATTTTTGCTTGTCCAAGCTTCCTAGGACCTATTTTCATGACCTAAACACCTCCCAATGACCTTTAATTTGAGAGAAACATCTTGAGAGCTTTAATCCTTCATCAATCCTCTTGGAAACCCCTCTGTGAGTGAGAATCCATTTCTCAAGGGAAAGCTCAGAAACTTGACTTTGGCAAGGACCCAAGGCTTAGCACGGACACTAGAGCTTGAGGAAGCTGTCCTTCAGCCTTTCTGGTCGCCACTGAGGTAAGAAACTCGAGCTTTGAGCTCATTGTATGTGATTGCATTGAGTCTGGGGTGACTCAATTGCTTTGATTCAGCTATGATGGACCTCTGAGGGTCTAAGAGGAGCCTAGTGAGTGTTGGGCCAAGATGAACCATAAGTTAGAGGATTTCTGTTTATGCTATGTTGCTGAATTGCTTGAATTGGTTTTGATACACACATATATGTCTTGATTAGGACTTGACACCGAGGGTGTCAGTGGCGGGTGCCACAGAGCAGGGAAAGAACTGCAGAGCGAGGCTTTGCCAGGTAAGTTCTTGGTCCCTGGGGATGATTTCCCGCTTGTTTGTGCCCCACCACACTCCGGTGGAGTGTTGGTTGCATTCATGGTGCATGCATTTGGTTGTTGCATCCTCATAATGATATGCATGTGCATCTGTGCTTGATAAATGTATTATGCATGTTATTAGATCTTCTGGCCAGTAAGATAGATATGGAGCTCCCTAGGAGACGGGTCCGGGAGGACACCCTCCTAGTTGGTTTGCTCTTGGTTAATGATATCCCAGGGGATCGGTGATCCCTCAAGACCAAGGGGATAGAAGATGGGTTCAAGGACATCCTTCTATTCTCAGATGGATAGGAGACGGGTCAAGAACATCCTTCTATTCTCGGAGGTACCATATACTTGCATCCATGCTAAGGGGTAGCTCCCGATGGGATGGCATGGGTGTGAGTTTCGGTCTCACACTGAGGTTAGGCGTTGATGATATCTGCCGTACATAGAGCATGGTGAATGCTCATATTGTTATGAGGTCTAAGAGGCCGGGCCGGGTGGCCTATTTGATTGTGATTACCTGATGTTTGTATCATGGAGAGTGGGCTAGGGTGGAGGAGATTCCTCCATGGACCTTGAGCTTACTGAGATGTGTATCTCACCCCGTGTGGGGTTTATATGTTTACAGGTGACTCTTCTGGCAGAGGAGAGCAGTCTCAGGGCAAGAGGCCCTTGTAGAGACAGTATCTGCTTGGTCGGGTGGCAGCAGGGAGAGCTAGAAGGCTCATTTTTGACTTGATATTGTTTGTACCCCTGAGTAGGGAAGGTGTGTGTGTACACACGTGACATGTATAGTTTTGTATACCCTCGTGTGAGGGCAGTTATTCTTTTGTATCACCACAGTGTGGTGTTGACACTGATGTATATATATGTACAGAACTGTTGGTGATATGTTATGAGACTTTCCTCCTGAGTATATTTGTGATGTATATGTTTATCTGCCTATGTAATTGTATGAGAAACTGGATCAACAGGAGTGTGAAATTTATGTCTTGTATGTGTGTTATTGTGATGTGCTTTTATTCCTTACATAATGTAATTAAGAAAAGCAATTCTATGCTTCCGCTAAGTTTTTTAAATAATGTTTTAAGCGCTAATCTGATATTATGAATGATAATACGCCGGAGGCCTACGGGGTGTTACATGTTGTCTCTGTCTCCCCCTATCTTCAGGGTTTCTATCAGCATCTCGGTTACTGATATTCTCGTCTACACCCAGGTCTGTTTCCAATGGAGGAATTGTCAGGTCTTTTTACAAACCGTGACAGATACCCTGCCTGGATGAGCTCTTCTATTTTATCTTTGAAGGCCCAACATTCTTCAGTGTTATGGTTGCTACCGCGATGAAATTGATAGTATTTTTTCGGGTTTGACCCCTGTTTGAGAGATGATGAGGGATTAGGTAGTACTACCTGTACCTCTGTGTTGAATGCCTCCTCCATGATCGTAGCCTGATTGACCGTTAAGGGAGTATATCTTTATACCTAGGTCCTCTTGGGAGAGGCTGGTACCTGTCCATCCTCTGTCTTTTGTTTGGCCTCTTCGAATCGACCTTGGTTGTCATATCTTGTTTCTCTCTTTTCTATCCTGCTTATCTAATTTCATTCCGGAATTTAGACATCTCCTCCATCTGTATGTAACCTATAGCTTGTTTGCGTATCTCGTCCATGCTAAAAAGAGGTTCCTTGCATGAACTATCTGTGAACTTGCTAGGCCGCAATGCTACATCATAGAATGCAATGCTACCTCAGGATCGAGGTTCCTGATTTAAATAGTGACTTGTCCAAATCGATCCATGAACTTTCGAAGAGGTTTGTCATGTGCTTGACATAAAGTAGTTAGTGCGACTGAGGTTAGCCTATAAGATTGGCTAGTTGCGTAGTGTGCACTGAACTTTTCAACCAAAGCGTCAAAGTTGTCTATGGGCCCTAGGGGAGTCCACCATACCATGCCAGAGTTGTTCCCTTTAGAAAGGTAGGAAACACTTGACATAGTACAGCGTCATTGTTTGTGTAGAGGTTGACCTGAGTCAAATAAGCATCCAAATGTTCGTCTGGGTTTGTCGTGCCGTTGTACCTTTCTAGATGAATAGATTTCCATCCAGGATGAAGGTTGACTTTCATAATGTGTCAACAAAAGGATGTTGCTTTATGGTCAACCCTTCATGACGGTATACTTGCGCTGAGCTGGGATCGCCTGGAGGGTTGACATGCTGTCAGGGGTGCGATTCGCCTTGAGTTTTTCATTCCTTGTGGACGGCGATTGTTCATCTCCCGGTTGGTGTCGCCTTCTGGTTTCGTGCTGATCACAATCGGCTTTCAACTTCGGATTTCTTCTTTGTACCTTCACTCCATCTCCATCATGTAGTTTTAGAGTTACTGAAGGGCGTCAACATTTGTCATGGTTGTTTGTGAGGGTTGGACACCTCCACAGGAGTGTCGTGTCTGATGCTAGAGCCTGTACTGAGCATGAATGCTTTCTGATGATTTGTTTGGATGCGAGGCTGATATCACGTTGTCGACACGCACCAAAACAATTTTACTAAGCTGATTCTGTAGATTAGGATTAACCTAGGTCGACTCAGAGACACTTATCAATATGGTTCTAGCTTCAATTCACTAATAATAGAGAGGGGGATTTTATCAAACAGTTTGTGTACGTAAAGGAAAACTTGCAAAAACGTAAACTAAAATTAAAGAACAGTGTATAAATTAACAAGATTATCAACAAGTGAGTAAAACAGATTAGAGAAGCATCAATCCAATTCACCAAACCAAGCCATTCAAATCATCATGATTCTCAGAAATTTATCCTATCATGAACATTCATTCAATCTCATTAGAAACAACTCAATCGACTTAACCCCTAAATTGATTGAAACCACAACCCTTATTGAAATATCATCCAATTAATCTATGATTAATATTTTAAATTAGGAAATGAATGCATAACCTAATCCATTTTCAATCCTAAACACATTCATAATCATTTGCTATTTACAACCATGTAAGTCAAATTCGCAGCCCAAAATTATAAGTGCAGAGCCACTAACTTCGAAGCTTAAAATGACCATCTAAATGACAGAATTGGCCTCGGGCTATTTCTAGCAAACTTGTAGATCTTTTCGTTATCTTTTGAGGGACTCCTAGAACGCTCCATTCGGAGATCAGTAGCACCCTATAGGTCCTGCACAAGTCAGATATGTCAAGTGAGCCAAAAATTCGAAAATACGCAACAATTAGCAATTAAGCTCACTTACTTGCCTAGGCCAAAAACTGAATTATAATAGGAAAATAAAGGTCCAAGAGAGGTCCAATAAGCTAAGAAGGATAGAAAAATACTCAACTAAAAGCACTCTATCAGAGGCCCCACGGTGGGTGCCAAATGTTCTTACCAAAATCTGGAAATTCCATGTATGATGATGAGTGGGTTCCAAACTTTGCAGGTCGAATGAAGGATCGTCATTGTTTAGGAGAAGGACCTGCAAAACAAAGGAAAGACACTCTGATGCTCTATTAAGTACACTAATTATTGAAGAATAATCAAGTGTATATAAGAAAGTGTTTAAGGTATCCGAGGGTGTCTCAGATAGAGAATGAGTGATGATATGAGCTGATTATGAGAGTCAATCAGATTAGTAAAAGTTTAGAGAGAACCTATATTTATAGCGTGGAGTGTGGGCCTTGGGCCTTTGTTTATCAGATAATCTGTTGATAAGATAATAACAGGTAATTATATTTGAATTAAAGATGATATGTACCTTATAGATATGTTGTTATTTGTAGATAAATAACAACTTGTAGATAAGTGGAGAGATATTAGAAGATAAGGTGGTTGCACCATTTTGAATATGCGTAATAGATAGACTGTTGCGATCTAGGAGCTTCTGGAAGCTAAGAGGGTGGACGTCCGCACTCCTGTAGCAAGACTGACACGAAGGGTGAACAAGTTGTCTTTATGGTGTTAGGGTTGACACAGAGGATGGCCACGTGTTCAATGACCCCACAGTAATCTCCACATGTAATTTTACCAATTTGTACAGTACAATTATGAATATGTTTGTAAGGACCCTCACTTTTGTGCCATGTTTAAATAGCAAAAACCCTGTTAAGGGTATGGCGCGGATGGCGCCAGGACTGACGCTGATCGCACCAGACCCACTGGAATGTGGCGTTGGGAGCGCCAAGTTCTCTGGAAGCTGACGCTAGGAGCGTCAATGTAGCGCCAGGGGCGCCAGAGGTTTTCCAGCCAGCGCGGGTCGCGCCAGAGGCTGCGCAGTTGGCGCGGGAAGTGGCCTGGAAAACCCATTTCCTCTGGATTTTCACGCTGATGGCGCCAATGTGGCGCTGATAGCGCCACAGGTTCTAGAAGCTGGCGCTGGTAGCGCGGGAGTTGGTGCTGGTGGCGCCAGAGCACTGCCATTGTGGCGCGAATAGCGCGGGAGGTGGCGCGGATCGCGCCAGAGCTCGGGCAGGCTGAGTATAAAAGGGTCAAACGCGATTTTTGAAGGGAAATTCAGCTGTCCTGAAGTCTTTTTGGTCACCGCTGAGGTAAGTGACTCAAGTTTCTCCGTTTAATTTTGATCCTTGGGGTTCTCTCTGAATAGTGACCCATATGAGCTGGGGCTAGAATTAGCCTAGGGTCCTGTAAAGAAACTTGTTTAGAGCGAGGTATAGATGAAGGATTAGCTTTCAGTTTTTGATTTAGATGACTTTGAATATTGGCTCTGTGGCTTGTATGTGTGGCTTGTGTGATAAGTCACTTATGGTTTTGGAGCCATGCCAAAGCCTTGATTATGCTTGTGTTGAGCCTGAGAGGCTAGTGGAATGGTGCTTTGGTTAAGTTTTAGGCCGTTCCAGTGATTTTGAACCATAAGGCTGCTGTGAGATTATGCTCTGTTTGGTGAGCTGCATTGAGTTTGTGATGACTCAGATGCTTTGTATACAACCATGGTGGACCTTGTATGGTCTGAGAGAAGCCTTGTGAAGGCTTGTTTTGATTGAACCCTAGGATAGAGGAATTCTACTATGATATGTTCTGATTGGATGTCTATTGGATTGATTTTGATATGAGACTGCATATGCCTTGATTAGGGCTTGATTTTGAGACTGTTGGTGGCGGGAGCCACAGACCAGGGAAAGAATTGCAGAGTGATACTTTGCCAGGTAAGTTCAGTGTCCCTGGGGATGAATTCCCATCTTGTGTGCCACACCACACTCCGGGGGAGTGGTGGTCATTTCATGATGCATGCATTGGTAGTTGCATCCTCATAATGATATATGTATGCATCTGTGCTTGATTTGTGATGTGATATGATTGTGATAGATCTGTTGGCCAATAGATAGATATGGACCTCCCTAGGAGTTGATGGTTTCCTCCTAGCATGGCTGGCTCATGGTTGAGGTAGCTCCCAGGGGATTGGTTCCCAAAGGCCAGGGGATTAGAAGTTGAGGTAGCTCCTTCTATTCTCGGAGGTACCATATATGTGCATCCATGCGAAGGGTTAACACCCAATGGGATGGCACAGGTGTGAGTTCCGGACTCCCACTGATATAGGCGTTCAGGTAGCTCCACCAGGCGTTGAGGCAGCTCCGCCATATTTGTATGATATGCTTATATTGTTATGAGGGCCAGAGGGCCAGGCCAGTGGGCCAAATTGCTTGTGCTATCTGATGTATGTGTTATGGAAGTGGGCCAGGGTGGAGGAGATGCCTCCATGGACCCTGAGCTTACTGAGATGTGTTATCTCACCCCGTGTGGGGAATTATGATTTCAGGTGACTCTTCTGGAGGAAGAGAGCAGTCTCAGGGCAAGAGGCCCTAGTAGAGACATGGTCTGCTTGACTGAGAAGCAGCAGATAGAGCTTGAGGGCTCAATTTTGGTTGGATTATATCTTGTACCCTTGATAAGGGATGGTGTGTGTGTACACCTGATATATGTATAGTTCTGTATACCCTGCATGAGGGCAGATATTCTTTTGTATCACCATGAGGTTGTATATGAGGTTTTCTCCTGAGTATATATTTGTATATATTTGTATATATTTGTACAGAACTACCTATGATATGTATATGAGGTTTTCTCCTGAGTATAGATGTTGTATATTTGATAATCTGCCTAAGTCTTTTAGTTATCTGTCTTTATGGTTTATGTTATGAGAAATTGGATCAGCAGGGCTGTGAAATATATGTCTTGTGTGTGCTATTTATGATGTGTTTATTCCATACATAATGAATCAAGAAAAGCGATTATGTGCTTCCGCTGAGTTTTATAAACTATATTTTAAGCGCTAATCTGATATTATTAATGATAACACGTCGGAGACCTACGGGGTGTTACAATGTTTAGGATTGAAAATGAATTAGGTTATAGATTTATTTCCTTATTTTGAGTTTTAATCATAGATTGTTTGGATGATATTTCAATCCGATTTGTGATTTTAATTGATTTAGGAGTTAATTTGATTGAACTGCTTCTAATGATATTGAATGAACCTTCATAATATGATCATTATATGAGAACTATGATAATTTGTATTGCTTAGTTTGGTGAATTGGATTGATATTCTTAAATTTTTTTTTATAACACCTTTTATCAATTCTGTTAGTTTCTGCATTTTTCTTCAATTCTTATTTGTGTTTTCTGCAATTTTTATTCATCGCCTACAAATTGTTCGATTAGAATCCCCTATTGTTTATTAGTTAATTGAAGTTGGAACCAAATTGATTGTCTCTGAGTCGACCTAGGTTAATCATGTGCTACGGAATTAGCGTAATTTAATTGTTTTGTAGCGATTTGACAGTCGTTATCAGTGTCCAACTTCATTATACCTTTCCTTTGAACCAGAGTCCTATCATGGTGACTCAATGGTTACAATTGCTTCCTCAGGGCTCTTAGACATCATAGTACCTCTAGCTGAGGCATCAAGAATCATCTTGTTCTGAGGTCTCAAACTACTGTAGAAAATATGTAGTTGTGAAGCATCATCAAAACTAAGGTTTAGGCACCTCTGTAGTAAAGATTTGAATCTCTCCCATGTCTCACAGAGAGGTTCATCAGACCCTTGGGAAAAAGTAGCAATGGATGATTTTGCACTAATGAATCTGGATGGAGGAAAGAATCTTGTAATGATTTTTCCTCCACTTCTTCCCAAGTGTTGAGACTTTGTTTAGATGTGATTGGAGCCATGTCTTTACTTTACCTGTCAAGGAGAACGGAAAAACTCTGAGCTAGACAGCTTCAACATCTTCATCAGAAGTACCCATGGTATTGCATAGCTCCGTGAAGGTAGACAATATGTGTATGGATCTTCATGATCCATTCTAGCAAAAAGGTGCGACCCAATTAGACTGAGCAATGTTGGCTTCAATTCCATAACCTTGTTACTGAAAGGAGAAATGACTATGTTGTTGTAATGCTTTGGTCCTTGTTGATAAGCATAGTCACCAAGAGTCCTCCTTGGTGGTCTATTTCCTTTTCCTCCTCTATTAGCCATAATATCAATTACAAGTGGCTTTTTTGTTGAAGGAGAATCAATAGAAGAAGATTCACCCGGTGGCTTAGTGGTTGCTTATTTCTTTTTCTTCCCGTTCTTCCTTTCAATCTTGGAAATTTTCGGATCAAATAACGATTTATTTGCAGGAAATTTACCTCGCATAAAGGAAAAAGAACAAACTACAATAAACCGTAAGTATCGATGTTTCCGAATATAAAATATAACGAGAGAATTTATACAAAATCAAAATAAAATAAATAACTAAAGTGAGGAAAATGGCCTACATAACTGAAAATTTAAATTCAAAATAACTAAGTGAGCGACTCAAGTCTCTGACAATGGCCCCTGAAACTTGTTAGACTATTGGCAAACATACCAATGTCGTCGCAGGTTACATATTTTATAAAAGAGAACATCTCCATAGGGACTTGAGTTAGTAAATTTCTCCATATAAAAGTCAATAGTTCAAGAGTTATGTAGAACAAATTTAATCGAAATCCCATGGGTTTAACGGAAATAATGGAAATAATGAAAGTAGCGGAAATAACGAAATTAGTGTGTAGAAAATACAGAAAATTACGAAAACAAGTAAAATGAATTTAATTAATTTAAGAGAAACGTAGGATTGAATTTTATCGTTTATGCCCTGGATATCCAAATAATATTAATACATATGAATCATTTTCTAACATCACTGATACACACAGTAAATCACCCTGAATCGATTCTCGCATTCGAGAATCCTAAGAATATTTACCGAATATCAATTCCTCGCATAATGAAATTAATATCCCAACATTACAACCATAATCTCGTGTTATTTGCAATCAAAATGTTATGCTTTATTCCTAGCAATGTAACATAAAGAGTAAATTCATTTAGTTCAAATTCTAAGAGAACTTTCCAGTCAAACTTAAAATCCAATTTCATGAAACTGGTAATCAAATAGAATCAAACATTACGAACATAATGAAATCATTAGTAATTAGTAGAAAAGATTCATATATATATATATATGAATCTTTCCAAAGAGATAATAAACGGTACAAAAATTACATCCAATCCTTTGGAGAAACTAGTCGATCATTGTACAGAGCACAAGATCAACAGAAGAAATGATGAAGGATCCGATCCACGGTCACTTCTCTACAGCTCTGACTCCACTTTTCTCTCTTCTCTCTCCTTGTTTCATGTTGTTCTCCGTTCTAGTTGCTCTACCTTTTCTCCTGGTTTCTTCATTTTTCATGGCTTATAAACGAAATGGTTCAAGAGGTTCCAGACCAACTCGCCCAGGCAAGTTGCTTCCTTCATGCGGAAGTTATGTCACTCACCCAGGCGAGTGATAGCTAGCCCAGGCGAGTTGATAACTTCATGCTGAAGGAATGCCATTATCCCAGGCCAATTGATTGCTAGCCTAAACAAGTGGCACTCTTAAATTCTTCAAAAATGACCCTTTTTCTCTTCATCATGACTTGGTTTCTGGATCCAACAAATAACCATCAAAACATAAGAAATGGATGGATGAATCTTCCATATTTAAACAAAAACATTTATAAATGTACAATATATAAAACAAGTAGAATCAAGGGAAGTTTATAAGAAAATTACTAAAATTAAAAGATAAGTATTAACATTCTCATCCTAAAAATAACTAAAATATGGCACTTATCACCCAAGTAGTGATAATAGCTCTTCGCATCGCAGCTTTAGCGTACTGGTGCAAGATAAAAATGAATCAAATGGTTATAGGAGGAATATCGTGAATGACGCGTTCTCCTTTTTGCCTTAGGAAACACATTTTCCAATCATTGAATTTCTAAATCTTTGCTAGACACAAGATTTTCGCCAAACATATATGATTGTATGTGTCTTCCTTGTCATACTCTTATTTGGATGCAAGATGTGAGTCTTCATACATGTCTTTGAAGTAAAAAAGCATGGCATCATTCTTGTCGAACTCAGCGTCTTGCTTTAGATTGACAATCTTCTTGGCAGCATCCCTAGGAAGTACATGCTCCAATCGTTGGGAATTGGACGTAGGGCTATGTTGTCCTTAGGACCAAGGTGATGAATTGGCTTGATACGAGGAGACACATTTCCTTTCTTTTTCTTGATGTGCAATGGAGGAAACCTCAAAGTTATTCTGTCTGGCATGAACTTAATGGTTGTAGTTGGTTGAGTGTGAACTCCTAGAGGATAGCTTGGCCATTGGTCAATTAGACCAAACTGCAACATTATCATCCCAACATTGAAGATGTCGTCCTTATTCAAGGGAATAACTTGATGGCCATAAACCAAGGGAACAAATTGCGACATGGGAGTGAAGAGTTGGATGTGCTTTGGACGCAGGAATGGTGGAAAAAAATCATCAGAAGATGTACCAATATGTTAAGCATCAATCTTCTGAGACCATCCAACAATGTCTTTTTCATAGCTGACCATTTCTCTGGAAGCCCCGGATGGAATTTTTTAAATAGTCTTGCGCAGGGCTATTAAGGATGAAGGCTTGGATATCTTATGGGGAAGAAGCTTCCAAGTTGGCAGAGGAAGGACTTCAATCCCTATAGGTTGGTCCAATTCAGCAGAAGATGGTGTAGCTTCATCAGCCTTATGCATGGACGGATGGCATGTGACAACTTTTTCCTCAACGTCCAACGAAAATTGTGTATAGTCTATGGAAGGTTTGAATTTCGCGTCCAATCTCCATTGAATGTTGTAACATTCTCAGAGAGAATAAAGGCCACAGGAAACCGTAACCTTGCTATGTCTTCGACAGTGAGGTTTGGATCGATGGTGGGTGGTCCTTGATGTTTGAAGCGATCAAGGTGGATGGATGATGAAGGTGCTTGGTGTTGAACTTCATCGTCCATATCAGCAGTGGACTCATCTGTCTTTCTTTTCTTGAGGTTAATAACCTCAATTCTTCTCAAGCTACTTTCAAATTGATTGATAGAGGCGATCTATTCCCGAATGGAAGGAATCTTCATAGGTTGAGTGTAACACCCCAAAAATTCAAGAACTACAGTTAAATATTAAAGCAAGTCTTAGACAAATTGATAGTCTGTATTTGAGTTATTTTGGGGAAATGTTCAAGGGAAAAGACCATATTACCCTTTTCGTAAATCAGAAATGACAAAAATGCCCTTGAGGTCAAAATGACAAAAATGCCCCTGGATATTTTGAAAATTACAAAATTGCCCTTGGATATTTTGGAAGGATATTTTAGAAGGGGAATTTACATAAATGCCCTTAAATATTTTTGAAAGGACAAGAATACCCTTAGATATTTTGAATAGATATTTTTATGATAAAAATAAAGAATACTCTTAGATAACAGACTATTGAAATAGTTTGTGAGAGAAAGCCATAAGTGGAATAAGGCTTTCTTAAGCATCAAATGGTATACAAAGAAGAGGACTTTTGTTCCCATCCCTAGGTGTATAGAGTAAGTGAAGATGTCAAGTTATGGGAAGATTGTTTGAATTGCGTGCAATGGAGTGATTCTGAATTTAACCCAAAAACCTATTTTAGTAAAATCATCATTATAGATTGGTTAACCGTTGGATCTTCCTCAAATTTTTTTAAAGCAAGCTTGCTAACTCATATATCTAACTTTTGGCCGTTGGGATTGTCTAAATAATATCTGGAACGTGAGAAATTAATTTTTCACTAAGACAGAAAATTCTAGAAAATGGGCTGCTCGCCCAGGCGAGTGGAACAGGCCATTTTTGGTCGCCTGGGCGAGTGAAGGCGGTGCTGAGCATGTATATAAAGCTCCCAAGGCACGAAAATGGAGGAATCAAGCCTCCTAACAGCCCCAAAGCTTCCCTAACCTCCTCCGTCACCCTTCCACTTTCAAAGAACAAAAACCCTAGCATTCTGAAGCCTCACGGGAGATCTAGGAGCTTTTAGGAAGAAGTTTATCAAGCTTTTAGGAGGAAAGCTGTCCAAAAGCTTAAGGAAAGCAAGGTATGGGGGAGTTTATGATAGCTTAGTTTGAATATTATCCCTTGCTTCATTTGATTAAGTCTTGTATTCTA
>PYAF01005227.1:131802-155302 GCA_007407185.1 Glycine tomentella | reverse complement strand
TAAGATAATAAACCAATCAAGTGAAGGAGGTAGGAACAAAGGGGATTGTGCCTGACCACAATTGTTTCTTCCATTGGTAACTTCTTTATATTTTTATTGCATTTAAATTCTGTTTCTATAATCAACCACAACTCAACACTTACTTCTTTATTCTTATTTTCTGTTTTATTTTCCAATCATTTAGAATTAATTTTACTGTAAAAATTACCCCAATCCCTGTGGAGACGATAACTCACTTACCTACTTTATTACTTGTTAACGATCGGTGCACTTGCCGTATACATTCGCATAAATCTCGCAACATAAAGTAAGGCAAAACCACTCGCCTGGGCAAGTGGACACAAGCAGCTCAACAATGGCTATAAATAGCCATGCAAAGGTGAAGGAAAGGCATTGATTGAAGCTACAGCATGAACTGGCAAGTGTTAGGAGCTTAGAGAGAGTCAGAGAAAATGAGAAATTAGTGGGAAAACTCTGTCGGAGTGATTCGCAGATCGCCTCTTTCATCATGTATTCAGTTGATATTGTGCTCTCCACCATGATCGACTAACTTCTCTAAGGATTGGATGTAATCTTCTACCCTTATGTATCTCTTTTAATATTTGATATGCATGAATCTTTTCTACTCATTGTTGGTAATTTCATTCTATTCTTAATGCTTGATTCTACTTGATGACTAGTTTCATGAAATAGGATTCTGAGTTTAACTGGAAAGTACTCTTAGATTTTGAACTGAATGATTTTACTCTTTATGTTATGTTGCTAGGAATAGGGCATAACATTTTGATTACAAACAACACAAGATTATTATTATAATGCTGGAATATTTATTTCATATGTGAGGGATCGATATTTGATAAATATTCTTAGGATTCTCAAATGTGAGGTATTGATTTGGGATGATTTTATATGTGCATCAATAATGATAGGAAATGATTTATACACAGTAATTGTTAATTGAATACTAAGGGTATGAACGATGAAGTCCAATCCTACACTTTTCTTGAATTAATCAAACTCTTTTCATTAGTTTATATAATTTTACGTAATTCCAACGCACTAAATATGTTATTTCCATATTTTCGTATTATCTTTTATCTCCGTTATTTTCTCAAACACATGAAACTCTGCTTATACTTGTTATACATAACTATTGAACTGTTAAATTTTATTGGGATTAACTGAGTAACTCAACTCCCTGTGGAGATGACCTTTTATAAATTCTGTAACTTACAACGACAATTGGTACGCTTGCCAAAAGTCTAACATCAACGACGACAAGTTTTGGAGGAGTCACAGAAGAATCCACTTGCCAAAGAGAAAGAGGCTTTGTTCCCTATGCTCCAAAATGACACATAAAGAGGGTAGAGAGAAACACTTTGTGGTGGTGTGATTCTAACCTAGGGTGCTTGGTGAGTTAACATGATGGTTCTGCTTTGGTTTTTCTCTAATGTTGGTAGCGCTTATGTTGCTCGCATACTTTGGTTTCTCATTCTTAGTTTTTTTTAAGTTACAGTGTTAATATGAATGGAAATTAATTGTAAAGGCAGATTGTTAGAAAAATGGTTGATATAGTTTATTATCTGAATTAGTTCCTAATGTAGCATAAGTGTACTTATCAAAATCTGGAGCTGACCGACATCAGGTGAACGTGGCCAAGGTGGGCTCCACAATCTCGCACGTCCAACTGTGAGTACCCTTTGTTAGTAGGACAAGAGGGGGGACCTGCAAAACAAAAGACTCCAACGCTCAACCAAGTACATGAGTTAGTTGAGAATGGAATTGAAAAGGATAAGATTAAACCAGGTATATATAAAGTGAGATGGGAGCTTCGGGTCCTTGTTTGTCGGGGCTGTTACAGTGGTGTAACAACCCTTGCAGATAATTCCAAGCTTGTAGATAATCCATCACTTATAGATAATTAAGTACATGGCACTTGATAAAGGGATTGTAACATTATCAATAATATTCAAATATTAAGGTATTTAGAGATAACCTGTCAGCCCGGTAACCCGGCTGCTAAGGGCGAAGCGTTTGTTCTTCTGTGCCAAGGATGACATGGAGGCTCACATATTCATTGGAGCACCACGTCACTTGCCAAGTCCATTTGGTGGACACTGGACACTACATAAGTCCCCCAAGCTATAAGCCAACTTGATGGATAAAGATATTGTCTAGTGTCGAAGGAGATTGTCTGATTTCGAGGGTAGTAGCTTTGACAAGTAGGAGCATCACGAGTTTGTCGAGCCCCAAGCTTGGACAAGTGTTGTTCAGTGTCGAGGGTGGTAACCTCGATAGGTGCAAGGGTTGCAAGTCTATCAAGCATGTCAAGCCCTTCAGCCTAGACAAGTGTTGTCTGGGCTATTTCTGTTAAGTTGTCCATGGAGGACACACTTTTCGTTTTGCAAGAAAAGTCAGATGTGTCAAGTGAGTGCAATCCCTGTATTAGATAATTCTTCCCTTTTCTGACCATTGGAGAATGCATTGAAGACAAGCATTTCGTTTGTCTTTTATTGCGGGTGAGTGCAAATTACGCATGTTACTCTTGCATACGTGTCACTTGAGGAGTGGGCACGAATTGGAGACGCGGTGTGTGGGTTAGTGGGACTGCATCGTGGTGCGAACTTTCACAGCGTCATTTCACCTCCCACGAGTTACCGAAGAGTCCTGCCTCCACTTAAATGGAGTGCACGTTTGATTTTTTATCACCATAACTTTTGAATTTCTGCTTTCTTTCTCGTGAAACTTCCTTTCCGTTTGCTCACGATTTGCAATTTTCCCTTCTTATCTGATTATCTTCCTCGCTTCAAGGTACTCTTTCTTTCCACCATGTCTTTCATCTCTGACTCCACCATGTTATGGGCGGAAGTGACTTTGAGGGCTCGATTCAGCAACCCCTGGTGTAATGAGAGGTCATTCCAATCGACAACTCCTTGGATGAGGAGACAGGATGGTAGATTCGCACCGTGTTGGCGAATGTACTTCTCACCTCTGTAGGAGGCCACGACCTTCTGCTACTTCTCTAGACAGGGAACCCATTCCGGTCACCACGACCCTTCCCCTTTTTGCTTCTAGGGGAGCGAGAAGGAGTGGTTGTGGGGATGTTAGGGTTCCCCCCCACAACAGGCGTAGCCACAGTACTATGTTGCCTTCATCCCCACCCGCCATTGCTAGTAGGGATGGAAATGTGCCACATCGCCTATCAGGGGCCTTTGGCCTGGCCTGGCCTGTTTAAGGCCTGACCTAGCTTAGCTTGTTTATTATAAAGATCAAGCTAAGACTTTTTGAAAAACTTGTTTAAATAAAAGGTCAGGCTCAAGCTTTAAAAAAAGCTTGTTAAGCCTGTTAGGCTAGCCTATTTAATATATATATATATATATGTATATATATATACACACATACATACATATATATATATATATATATTGTCTTTGTCATATCCTAATTTTGTCCAGGTCCCAAAAAAATGAAAAACAAAAATGTTTTTTTAAAAATAATTAAAAAATGAAAGAAAAATAATTATTAAAAAATAAAAAAAAGAAAGGGAAATGATGAAATGGAAAGAATAAAAAAAGGAAAGAAAAATATTAAAACAGAAAAAAAAAGGAGAAAGAAAACGTAAAAAAAAGACAAAGAAGATAATAGAAAAAGGAAAAAAAGGAAAGAAAAATATTAAAACAGAATAAAAAAATATGGAACGGAAGAAAGAAAGAAAAAACGGAAAGAAATATAATAAAAAGAAAAAAGGAAAGGAAGATAATAGAAAAAGAAAAAAATGAAGAAAGATTGGAATAAATTTGGTTTTAGATTTACAAATCTCTATATTCATATTTATGGCAGGCTTTTTAATAGACTCGTAGGTCAAGCCAGACTTTTAAATAGGTCAAGTCAAGCCTTAAACAAAGCCTATAACATGTATATAGGTCAGTCTAGACTTTATGTTTTTAAATCAGGCCAAGGTCAGGCCTAACCAAGCCTGGCCTGGCCTGGCCTGTTTCTACCCCTAGTTGCTGGTTCGAGTTTGACTCAAACCTATTTTTCCGCTTCAAGGACCACTTTTTCAAGGTCCTGGCAACTAACGCCATGGTTGGTGGGTTGCCAATGATGTTTAATCGGGACAGGGAACCCCACTTCCCGTTCTTCTTGTAGTCAAACCCTACCAAGTTCAAGTCTTTTGGCGAGGATCTACTGACCCTAGTGGAGAGGGTTGACAAGGACATTTTGGAGCAGTTGTCGGCCTGGTTGGATGCTCGAGCCATCCTGTCTCTTCCTTCAGCAGACGATCCTCTCACTGCCTTAGATGATAAAGTGTTTTACTTTGTCTTCTTTTGTGTATGATGTTAGTTTTTGGATTGAATTAAACCTTGCTGCATTTTTCCTTGTTTTGCAGATATAATGGGTGACTTCGCATGGAGGCCCCTAGTGAAGCAGGTCGAGCTTGTTGGTGGGACTGTGCCATGTTCTGTTGTTGATCCTTTTGTTGGACAAGGGGGTCAACCTACTGCTAGGGTTGACCCTAATGATGATGAAGTTGTTGAGGTCTCCCCCAATGTGCCTTCATTTGTTTTAGCTAAGATGAAGCGTGATGACGGCATTGAGGTGTCAGGTCGCAAGAAGTCAAGGGCCCCTCTCAACCTTAGAGCTATGAAGTAAGTTGTCAAGTTGATGTCCATTTCAGGGTTGCCCTTCTGCTGCTGGTTTGTAGGGTCCACCTTTGGCTCCGTCAGCCGTCTAGGCTACCGTTGTTGCTCTTACTCCTCCGACTCCTCCTTCCCTGCTTACTCAAGAAGTTGCTATCCCCCTTCCTACTATGGTTACGACACTGTTTCTTTGGCCATTCATGTCATGGCTCTTGCTTCCACCACTGTTACGCCTTTACTCAGCGCTAGTGTGACAACCACAAGCACTCCAGAAATGATGTTTCCTTCCTCTTCAACTTGACCAGTTCCTCCCTCAGCTGTTTTGGCATCGACATCACCTTCCTCCTCTTCTCGCCCAATGTCTCCCTAGATTACGTCTATACTTCTCGTGATACTAATTCGATGTGGAGCATGACAAGGGAACCAGGAAGCTCTAAGCAAGCTGGTGTCCTTAGAGGCTGAGGTTGCCAAATGGAAGGCCACTGCTCAGACTATTTGGAGAGTGGAGCGCTCCAAGGTGGCCAACGCCACTGTCGCCTTTGTCGAGGCCATCAGGTCCAACCGCTAATTGTCGTCCAAGGTCGACGATGTCCTTTCCAAGCTGTTGCACACCATACTAGATGGTTGTGAATGTTTGGGCACTGGAAGGACTTGCTGAGAGAGAAAAATGACTTGGCTAGTAAGGTGGAGAGCACTACAAAAAAGAAGGAAGAGCTTGAAAAGGTGGTTACTGATCTTTAAGCCAGATTGAGAGAGTCAGAGTCCAAGTTGGAGGAGTCCGAGCTCAGGGCGTCAAAGGAGAGGGAGGTCAACAAAGAGCTAGAGGAGGAGTTGCTGGCATTTAAGAAGGAAGCATCAAGCAGCACAAGAATGACTTTTATAAGGTCGTCATGTAGGCTAGTTTCTTTGCCAAGGATCTTGACTTGGGTCTTTCTGACCCATTCAAGGATGTGAAGGACGGTGAACTGTTTGATGTAGAAGAAATAGCTACTATGAAGGAGGGTGTTGAAGGAGCAATGCGATGGGGCCAATGTTTAGGTTGCCCTCTCTTTATATTTTTTCTCTACTGGATTTTGGCTGAAGTGGCTCTGTAATTTGACAATGATTCTTCTATTTAATGCATTCTCCTTATTTGTTGTTGGAATTCATTTTTGTTGTGTGTCTTGTATGTTGTTGTCCATTGTCTGTGCAATGCTCTGTTGCTTGTGGTATCTCATTTTTCTTTGTGGGACCTCTTATTAAGGACAAGCAATTTAATTTGGACCTTTGCCTATACTCGTCGTAGTTCCAAAGGAGTAAGCTTACCAAGGGCGTGCCTTGGGTTTTTGTAGGAATTCTTGCCAAGGGTAAACCTTGGGTTTCTTGTGTTCCTGAAAACTTGTATTCTTGCACATATAAAATTTAGGAATAGAAAAACTTGTCAAGGGAAGACCTTGCATACCTTAGATTTTTGCGAAGGCAAAACTTAGCAACGGAAAGGCTCACCAAGGGCGAGCCTTGGGACTGTGAAGCCTTTGGATAAACAAGACTTACCAAGGGCAAACCTTGGGTTTGACAAGCCTTTTTAGAAGCGAGACTCGCCAAGGGTGGACCTTGGGTTTAACGAGCATTTGGAGAAGAGAGACTCACCAAGGGTAGACCTTGGGTTTGACAAGCCTTTGCAGAAATGAGACTCACCAAGGGTAGACCTTGGGTTTGACGATCCTTTGAAGAAGCAAAACTCACCTAGGACAGACCTTGGGTTTCACGAGCCTTTGGAGAATCGACCAGTGACATGTCCGTCCTGGGTTTTGTCGAGGCTCACCAAAGGTGGACCTTGGGTTTTACGAGCCTTTGGAGATGCGAGACTCACCAAGGGCGGACCTTGGATTTGACAAGCCTTGGAGAATCAACTAGCGACACGTCCGTCCTGGGTTTTGTCGAGGCTTACCAAGGGAGGACCTTTGGTTTTACGAGCCTTGGAGATGCAAAACTCACCAAGGACGGACCTTGGGTTTGACGAGCCTTAAGAGAATCGACCAGTGATGCGTCCGTCCTGGGTTTTGTCGAGGCTCACCAACAACAGACCTTGGTTTTGACGAGCCTTTGGAGATGCGAGACTCACCAAGGGTGGACCTTGGGTTTGACGCTAGTTCCACCCTTCAGTTATGTTGTTCCAAGAAAAAGAATCTCTTTGTCGACGGTTGCTCAACTTCGATGGGGAGTTTCATTGGTTGTTGTCTAGAGTGAACAATGATAAGCCCAAAGTATGCTGGGGAGTTCCTCCTTCCATTGACCCTTGGACTTGTCAAGTCTTATGCGCAAGGCTTTAAGGATGACACTGTTGGCTTCCTCCTCCACGTGACCATTGGTTTAGGGGTGTTCGACAAAAGTTACGAGGTGCTTGACACCTAGCCTCACCAAGAATTCTTCATAAGCCTAAGCTTTGAATTGAGTATTGTTGTCGGTGACGATGGCATAAGGGGGCCAGGTCTGTATATGAGGTGATTCCAAGTGAACTTTTCTACCTCGTTGACTGAGATATCTCGCAATGGCCTTGCCTCAATCCATTTGGTGAAATATTTGATGGCGACTAGTAAGAACTTGACTGCTCCTGGGGCCTTTGGCAATGGTCTTACTATGTCCATCCCCCACATGGTGAAAGGCCAAGGGGAGCTCAAGTTGTGGAGGTTGTCAGGGGGGTGCGCGGAACATCCAGAAATTTCTGGCATCGACCAATAGTATCTGACACGCACCACTTTGGTTGCCAGGAAACGTCCCCCGGTGTGAAGGCCATAGATTCCTTCATGTAGCTCTCGCATGACATAGTCTACTTGTTGGTTGTTCAGGCATTTAAGCAATGGTGTTGTCAACTGTCTTTTTTGAATAGTTCACCGTCAAGGATGACATAGTTGCTAGCCTTCCTTTTCAGGAATCGAGCTTTGTTTTCATTTGGTGGCAACACCCCCTAAATTAGGAAATTCTTGCAGGGGTCATTCAGTTTGGTTCCTCCTCTTCTCCTGCCATGACCTCTTTAGTGTCTATTTTAGGAGCTTATACTGCCTCCTACATGATGGTCTTGAGATGCCCGGTCTTTCTTGTGTTGGCCAGCTTGGAGAGCAAGTATGCTCTGGTGTTGTTCTCCCTGGGTATGTGGTACATCTCAAAGCAATCAAAGTGTCAATGAGAGTTTTTGCAGTATAGTAGTACTTGAGAAGTATTGTCTCCCTTGTTTGATATCTGTTGGAAACTTGCCCTTGTACAAGCTACGAGTTAGTATAGCATCTTATCTTCTTGGCCCCAACTTCTTTTGCTAGCTTTAAGTCTATTATAAGTGTCTTGTATTCAGCTTGATTGTTTGCGGCTTTGAATTTGAGCTTGGTCTAAAGTAACGTTTTTGGGCCCTTCAAGGATAATACCTGCCCCACTTCTCTTCACATTGGACATAGAGGTTCCACCAGTCTGGGGTGGTTTGGTCGTTGCCAGCAAACTCTGCCAGAAAGTCTTCCATGAACTGGGTCTTCATAGGGCCACACTATTCGTACTAGAGATCGAACTCTAACAGCTTTATGTACCATGCTACCATCCTTCCTACCAGCACAGGCTTTCACAACACCTACCTGATAGGGTAGTTTGTCTTGACTACCACTTGGTGACTTTGGAAGTACGGCTTGAGCTGCTAGCCGAGGTTATGAGTGTCATCGCTACCTTCTCTATCATCTGGCACCGCTTCTCAGCATCATGAAGGATAGGGCTAGTAAAATAAATAGGAAGTTGGTGTTTCACATCCTCCTATAAGAGTGCTGAGTTGACAGTCTCGTCAGCTACTGATAGGTATAGGAGTAGAGGTACTCCTGGCTTGGGTCGACTTAGGGCTGATGTTGTGGCAATAGTCTTCTTGAAGGCCAAGAAGGCTTGCTCGCAGGCTTCGTCCCATAGGAACGGCTCAATTTTCCTGAGTAGCTTGTAGAATGGCTTCGCTTTCTCGATGAGCTTTTGGGAGGAACCTGGACAAGGATGCCAACCTACCGTTCAACTTCTAGACTTCCTGAACGTTGGTAGGATTGAACATCTCTAGTATGGTTGTGCATTTATCGAGGTTGGCTTCTATTCCTCGATGTGTGATCATGAACCCATGAACTTTTCACCTTCTACCCTGGAAGTCCATTTTTCTAGGTTGAGGTGCATGTTGCACTTGCGGATTTCTCCGAACACCTACTTTAAGTCTGTTATGTGTTGGGTTGTGCTTTGAGACTTGACAACCATATCGTCGACGCAGACCTCGAAATTTGTTCGATCTATTGTTTGAAGATTCAGTCAATTAGCCTTTGGTATGTGGCGCCTGCATTTTTCAAACCAAAGGGCATGACCCTGGAGCAGAATTTAGCATCCTTAGTAATGAATGTCATTTTCTCTTTGTCTAGGGTGTGCATTCTGATTTGATTGTATCCTGAATAAGCATTTAGGAAGTTTAGTACTTGAAACCCGGACACGCCGTCGACTAGCCTGTCAATGCTAGGCAAAGAATATGCATTCTTGGGGCACACCATGTTGAGATCGGTGTAGTCAGTGCACATTCACCATTTTTCCGTTGGCTCTTTTGACGATGACGACATTGGCTTCCTAGTTAGAGTAGCTGACTTCTCTCATAAATAAGGTCTTGAGTAGCTTGTCCACCTTATCTCAGACTGCCTTGCGTCATGCTTCTCCCATCTTCCTCTTCTTATGTGACACTAGTTTAGCCTAGGGACAAATGGCCAGTTTGTGGCGTCACAACATGGCGGTCACAACGGAATGATACGATAAAAAAAAAAAAAGATAAAGAAATAGCGTTTTCCAAAAAAAGGAAAACTGGAGGAGTCGTCACCAACGTTTATTTAAGGAAAACGTTGGGAAAAACCAAAAAGATAAGGAATGGTCTACTATTTGAGTAAAAGGATTTGAGAGTCATTTATGCACGGAGAAGTGTTAGCACCCCACGCGCCCGTGATGAAGACGGAAGCCTTTAATCGAGTGTGCTAAAAATAAAGTGACTTTTATTAATTATTTATCTTCTCTTAAGAACATGAATTATGTTTGTTATATTTTGTTTAGTAAGAAAAAGAAGCAAATTTTTATTTTTTTAGAAAGGAGATAATTCTATAATTTTTTTCAGTTTTTTAGGCCGACAAGGGGTTTACCCTCACTCCTACGTATCCCCAAGTGCAATGAGGAAATCAAACTTATGTAGTTCTTTGAATAGAAAAGAGCTTGTGTGTTGGGTTGATTTTATCTTTTTCAAAAGATTTGTTTTAATTGTGCAATAAAGAGTTGTTAAGGCGTTGGACCTTGAAACAACGTTGAATTCTAAGAAAAAATGGATAGAATCGCTTAAGGCATTGGACCTTGAAGCTATCTCGAGTAATGTGTAATTTTGTGGAGAAAAAGGAGAATTGAGTGATAATTTTTTTAAGTATTTTTAGCTTTTTTAGAAAAGACTTTGGATTTGCGATAAACTCTGTGAAATCTAGCAAGTCGGAGACCGAGCATGACATTCACAACATTTATCCACATGTTATTGAAATACCATCAAGCTAGTCGGAAACCCAGTATGGAATGTAAGGAACATAAGAGTGTACGAAAGAATACTAAAGCAGAATTGCAAAACAATAAGTGAATAATTGGCAAAACATTAAGTAATCAAATAAATCAAATGGGAATAGAAAGGAATAGAATAGAAGTGGAGAGTACAGTTAGTAATTAAGGGTGCAGGTTGAAATGTGGGGAATATAAAATAAAATAGTGCGATATTTACAACACATTTTTAATTTAACAAGCTAATCAAATTGAAAAATAAAATAACCAATAAAGACAAGCAAAAAAACTAAATAATAAGAAAAGGTTGTATACTAATTAACTTATTTATCATTTTTTATTTTTTATGTTTTAAGGTCAAAGTCAAAGGGTTGACCTTGACATGATCAACACTTATGGATTGTTGACATGGAAGGCCTGATCATCAGCCTAGGTGGCAAGGTGCACACATGAGGAAAAGGGGTATAAATAGCAATGCTTATTTTATTTAGGACTTCTTGAAAATGGGCTAGCCCAAAGTGAAATGGGTGTATGTGTAACACAAGTATGACTAGTATCATTTATTTAAAAATAATGGTTCTAAGGGGAAGAAGAAAGATTCATCGAAAGACATTTTGGAAACCTTAGGAGATTTCATGACCAATACATTTGGTCCCTATTATTATTATTATTATTGGTTCCTCAAAATAAACTCTTTTCCTTTTGTCCCTATCATTAAGATCTTTCAATTAAGTAATGATATATCCGTTGAAAATTCAAAATGCAATTTATGACAGTTTTAAAAATGGCATTAAAAATTTCAAATTACAATTTCCTTCGAAATCAATTAAAGCAAAGAAAAAAGGAAAGAGGTTGTTTGTCAATTTTGTGTTTTCTTTCAAATCCAATATTGTTCAGTACATGCACAAAACCCATAACCAAGATTGCAATACAAACATTGATCAAATACCCCCAACCAAATATACAATTTAAGCTCAATAAAAAGATATAAATTGAAACAAAAATTAGACATTGATGTAACCCCTTAGTGAGTAGAAAGAAACAAAATTTGAAAGGCTTAATTATACAATTAATTCATCAATTATCTATAAAATTTTAATCAAGTATTCTAATTATTAAAAATATGACTATCATATTATTTCCATCCAATGTTAAGTTACAAGTTCTGATGGTTTAATTTTGCAAATAGTGGTCATTTTAACTATCACTAGATTTATTATTTATTTTTTAAAAAATATAACACACTAAATATAAATTTAACAGAATAATTTTTTTAAAAAATAGTAGTTTATATTTGTCACTTCATTTACTATTGTTTTAAAATCAAACTAATAGCATAAGTGTGCACCCATCTACCATTAGTAGAGGGAACACGAGAAATAGGAAGAAAGAGGGTCAAATAGGGAAAGTGACTACAATGCCACACCTAGGGAGGTCACCGTGACAAAGCCCTCAGGGGCAGTGATGGAGCAAGTTGCCGACGAGAAGGGGGAAAGAGAGGGAAAGTTTATGAAAAGAAAAGGGAAATTGTTCTGTTATGAAGAACAAGAATGTCCAGCTAAGAAGCTGATAAATTGATATTGGATTTAATCCTTCCTCCCTCACCCTGAGTGTATTTATGGTGAACAAATAACTCAGGGAAGATGATCACAATACTCAGACAATACACCACAATTGAGGTGGGGTGTGTGCACTGTGTGAATGAAATAGAGAGAGTTAGAATTATGCGTACCTCTTTCTTCTGACTACCACCATTATTTATAATATACTTACCTCTATGATGGTTGCAGATTTCCCGATATTCCTAACTGAAATCTTCAACCACCTAGCAGCACAATCTTTGAAATAGTCAAAGACCACATCCTGACTTTCAGTTGAGGTTAACAACGCAATATCTCTTAATGGGCCTTGCCACTAAGCCCACTTATAGAATCCATAACAGTTGCCCCCCAGCCCTGTTGACGAGGTTTCTCGTTAATCGAGATGCATATTAGCTGACCCTTCACAATAGCTCGAATACCGAGATGTCATTTATCTAATCCTCAATTTGTAAAAAGTAAAGTTCATCCCGGATATGAAAGTGCACCTTGTCTCACCTTCTCTTACTCTTGTTATAAGGTCACTTAACCAAATATGATGTGGTCACGTCATTCCCATATAAGTAACACAGAAGGTCACTGCCAGGCCACCCTTGAGTTGTTTGCGTAAATGTAGCAGGAGGTGTCATTATTGCCCCCATTGCTAACCGGATTTGACCTTTCTGCCCCTACTTGACGTTTCAGTTTTGCCAGCTGTGTACTCATGACTCTTCAAGAACTTGGCGGCTACACTATTCTATTTTCCCCTTTAAATTCTTTTCCTCTACTCATTCTTTACTGCTATTGTTCGACTCTTTTGTGCCTCCCCTCTGCATTTGCGCTTCCTTTCATACCTTCGTTTGCCATCTTATCCAAATTTCTACTAGATTTTCCTTTTCCCAAGTATCTTCACTACTATAAACTCTTCTTTTGTTTATAATTTCCTCGTTCTTTCATTTTTTTTATGTTATTTTCTCTAGTATCATCGTCCCCGTTCTATTTCTCGTCTTCGCCCCCTATCAAACTTGATTCATTCTTAAAATTTCCCATTCATCTTTATTGCCTATTCCTGCAAAACCCTTTATACAGATCTTCCTCCAGTATTCGCACATTTAATCATCATATTTTTCATTATAATGAAACTTACCCCATAGGAAGAGGCGGAGTTATGCCAGATAGTTCCCCCGTTAACGAGGTATTGGCTCTTTGGGGTCGCCCTAACTGAGGAGAAGAAAGAGAAAATCGAACGGGAAAAATCCCAGCCCCGTTCGTATGCTGCTGGGTGATGTGTTGCTAACACATCTTAGTTTTAGGTTAGTTTAGGTTATAAATTAATTGAATAATTAGGAAATATAGATTAGAATAAGTTAGTTTGTTAATTATATTCAAATTGTATCTCATTTTATTACCAAGTTATGATTTCAGGGCCAAAAGGAGGAGATTCAAGCCAAAGAAGAAGAAAACCAAAAAGAAGGCCTCACGCGATCCGCGCCAAATCCCGCACGAGTAGCGCCACAATACAAATTACCAAGCCTCAGCTCGAATAATCCAAGCGAGTAGCGCCAAACCCAGCGCGTGTCGCGCCATAAGCAAAGTTCAACCTTTCAACTCGAACCAGTCACGCGATCAGCGTGAAAGACAACGCGAGTAGCGTAGAAACATGCAAGGACCAGTCATTCAGCTCGAACAAGTCATGCTATCAGCGTGAAAGGCCACGCTAACAGCGCCACTAAGTCGCAAAGCCCACGCGATCAGCGTGAGATCTCGAACCAGTAGCGCCATAAAGATTTTGTTTCCTGATTTAAATTATCTGGCTCGAAAATACAGAGGAAAAAGGTGCTTTGTTACCTAAATTAAACCATACTAAAGATAATTATAAAAAGGGACCTCTGGGTTGAAGAAAAGGGGCTTTTACACCATTCATTATCCTTACACCATTCATTATCTTTACACCATTCCTTACATTCTATTACTCTCTACAACTCTGGAATTCAAGAATCAAGCTAGGGTTTACTGCAGCATAATGTTTCAATTGACAGCTTTGGTGTTCTTGATGACTATGTCAGGCTAAAACTCTGTATTATGGTTAGGCCAAGAACCAATGTGAACTCCTCTGTAATTTGACTGGTATTGAATGAGATTTTTATGAGTGCTTTATTTTACTCTGTTCTTAATTGTTGTACTCTTTCTTAGAATTGGTCATTCTATCTAAGTTCTGAGGGTTAGGATTCGCAATAGGTATGTTGGGATTCTAATTTCTGACATGAGTAAGATAACAATTGTTCATTGCCTAGGGATAGGGATGCGCGATTACAGAACTTTATAATACATTCTTTTAAATGCTTAACTTGATAGAAATCACTAAGGGATTAGGGTTTTGATTCAGGTTAAAGGGTTAATCCGCTAAGGGATTAGGGATTAGCTAAATTAGAAAAGATTTATTCTTTGAGTAATCAGAAGCAATCAACTTTGATAATTAGTTAAGTGAAAGAGGCAGGGATCAAAGGGGATTGCGTCCTAATCACAATTATTTCATCCATTGGTTACAACTCAATTTACTTGCAATTTTAATTCTCTTTAATTTCTGCATTTACTTAATCATTCAACTCTCAACACAACCCAAGTTTCATCCAATAACATGCCCTGCGTCAGCTGTGAATATTGCCAAGGTGAGCATGAATCTAATGTATGTCCTATTCTTGTTGGAGCTGACACTGTGCAGGTTAATGGAATCTGGAATGACCAGAGACAACAGCAGCAATATCAGAGGAATCACAACTTTGCTCCGGGAAACAACTATCAAAGAAAATTCCAAGGAGGCGGGTTAGACTACAAGTCTAACAACTACCTACAGCCTCCAGCCATTCCCAACAAGGAGATGTCTGAGCTGGAAAAGGTGGTGATGCAGCTGTCCAAAACAACAACTGAGCACATTCAGGCTACCAGCGCCTTCATAAATGAAACCAAAGCTCACAGGACAAACCAAGATGCTTCCATAAGAAATCTGGAAAACCAGATTGGTCAGCTGGCAAAACAGTTAGCTGAGAGACCACCAGGCCAGTTCCCCAGTGACACAATGATAAATCCAAGGGAACATGCAAAGGCTATTACAACCAGAAGTGGGAAAGTACTTATTCCACAAGAAAAGCCTAAGGTGAGTAGAAAAGAAGCAGAAAAAGAAAATACAGCAGTTACCACAGAAGAAGAAAAAGCTGCAGAAAATACCACAGAGAAAAATTTTGCACCTCCAAAGAAGCAATGGGATTTCTCTCGCTTTGAGAAACCCCCATATCTAGTGTAGACCAAGCAACAAATCCAGAAGCAGCAGTTTGCCAAGTTCTTAGATATGTTCAAAAAGTTACACATTAATATTCCATTTGCTGAGGCATTAGCCAACATGCCTAACTATGCAAAATTCATGAAAGAACTTCTGTCTAATAAACATAAACTACAGGATTGTGAGACCATAGCACTCACTGAGGATTGCAATGCCATCATTCAGAGAAAGCTTCCACCAAAATTGAAAGACCCAGGAAGTTTCAATATCCCTATAGCCATAGGAAATATCAATGTAGGGAGGGCACTATGTGACTTAGGGGCTAGCATAAATTTAATGTCATTGTCAATGTGTAAGTCCCTGGGTATCTCTGAATTGAAACCCACTAGAGTTTCCTTGCAACTTGCAGACCGATCATTAAGGAAACCATTAGGGGTGATTGAGGATGTTTTAGTGAAAGTAGATAAATTCATCTTCCCTGTAGACTTTATTGTCTTAGATATGGAGGGTGAAAGTGAAATCTCTCTGTTGTTAGGAAGGTCGTTTTTAGCAACTGCTAGGGCCTTAATTGATGTAGAGCAGGGCAAACTTGAACTTAGAATGGATAATGAATCTGTTGTCGTTAACGTGTTTGGTGTTATGAAACATCCAGCTGATGAACATGACTATTTTAGGCTAGATGTGTTGGATAATGTGATTTGTGCAGGTATGACAACAGAGATAACAGCAGCAGAAGCAAGAAGCACAGCAGCAGAAATTGCTGCAAAATTTAGCATTGCAGACCAAAAAACCATACCAGAAACCAATGAAGCTGTGCTGGAGGTGCTGGAGAAAAAGGAAAATGACATTCCAACTGGAGCGCCAAAGGTTGAGCTGAAAGAATTGCCTGAACATCTAAAGTATGTGTTCCTAGGTGAGAAAGAAACTTATCCAGTCATCATCAACACAGGCCTAGAATGGCATGAAGAGGAAAAGCTGCTGAAAGTACTCAAGGAGCACAAGACAGCCATTAGCTGGTCTATCTCTGACCTGAAAGGTATAAATCCCTCCTTCTGTACTCATAAAATTCTTATGGAAAGTGATGTTAAACCAATAAGACAACCACAAAGGCGACTCAATCCTACAATGAAAGAAGTGGTAAGAAAAGAGGTTGTCAAGCTGCTAGATGCCGGTATGATTTATCCTATTATAGACACAGCTTGGGTAAGTCTAGTTCAAACCGTTCCAAAGACTTGATCCCCTCAAGAACCATTACTGGATGGAGAATGTGTGTAGACTACAGGAGGCTTAATGATGCAACCAGAAAAGACCATTTTCCACTCCCTTTCATGGACTAAATGCTGGAAAGGCTGGCTAGTCATGACTACTACTGCTTCCTAGATGGATACTCTGGGTACAATCAAATCCCAGTAGCACCAGAAGACCAAGAAAAAACATCATTTACATGTCCATTTGGGGTGTTTGCATACCGCAGAATGCCCTCTGGACTTTGTAATGCACCTGCAACATTCCAGAGATGCATGCTATCCATTTTCTCTGATATGGTAGAGAATGGCCTTGAGGTATTTATGGATGACTTTTCTGTTTTTGGCTCTCGTTTTACGTCATGTTTGGCTAATTTAGCTAAAGTTCTAAAAAGATGTCAAGAAACAAATTTAGTCTTGAATTGGGAAAAATGTTTGTTCATGGTCAGGGAAGGTGTTGTTCTAGGCCACAAAATCTTTGAAATGGGAATAGAGGTGGATAGAGCTAAACTATTGCTAATTGAAAAATTACCTCCGCCTATTAATGTGAATGGTGTGTGCAGCTTTTTAGGACATGCAGGCTTCTACATGAGGTTTATCAAGGATTTCTCCAAGATCTCAAAGCCGCTCAGCCAATTGCTGGAGAAAGAAACTGAATTCTGCTTCAATGAAGCTTGTCTTGAGGCATTTAACACACTGAAGCACAAACTAACCACTGCACCTATTTTGATAGCTCCTGATTGGAGCTTGCCTTTTGAACTTATGTGTGATGCCAGTGCATATGCAGTTGGTGCAGTGTTAGGACAAAGAAAGGAAAAGCGTTTGCATGTTATATACTATGCTAGCAAAATCCTAAATGAGGCACAAGTTAATTATGCCACCACTGAAAAGGAAATGCTCGCTGTAGTGTATGCTTTAGACAAATTTAGGTCTTATTTAGTAGGTTCTAAGGTTATTGTTACACTGACCATGCAGCTCTTAAATTCTTGCTGAACAAACAAGATGCAAAGCCACGCTTGCTGCGTTGGATGTTATTGTTGCAGGAATTTGATCTAGAAATCAGAGACAAAGCTGGAGTAGAAAACAAGGTAGTTGACCACTTGTCTAGGATTCAGGAGAAAGAATTGCAAGATGGACCAGAAATAGAGATCAATGAATCTTTCCCCGATGAGCAAGTGCTTGCAGTTCAATTCAGTCCATGGTTTGCAAACATGGCAAACTTTAAAGCTACTGGAATAATGCCGGAAGACTTAAATTGGCAGCAGCGGAAAAAGTTCTTACATGATGCGAGAAGGTATTTCTGGGATAACCCTTTCTTAAATTTCCAATGCACTGACAATGTTATCCGCAGATGTGTAGCTGAAACCGAAGTGCCGAATATTCTGTGGCACTGTCATTCCTCTAATTATGGAGGTCATTTTAGTGCAAATAGAACTGCACAATAAGTCTTGCAATGTGGCTATTATTGGCCAACACTCTTTAAAGATGCCAAGGACTTTGTTGTGCAGTGTGATAACTGTCAAAGAACAGGTAATATTTCTCGCAAAGATGAGATGCCATTGAACAACATCCAAGAGGTTGAGCTGTTTGATGTGTGGGGGATTGATTTAAGGGGGCCTTTCCCTAAATCATTCTCCAATCAATACATCTTGGTTGTTGTGGATTATGTGTCCAAGTGGGTTGAGGCAGTGGCTTTACCCACCAATGATGCGAAAGTGGTTGTTTCATTCTTGAGGAAGAACATTTTCACCCGCTTTGGGGTACCAAGTGCTATAATCAGTGATAGGGGGACTCACTTCTGCAACAGGCAAACGCTTTCCGAGAAATTGATTACTGATGTAAATACATAGGTTTATAGGTGTTTAAGTTCTTATTACTAGCAATAGATTTATCCTTATGCATATTTCATTTTAGTCATTTTAGGTTCATGCATTACTAGTTAGGTATTACAAGTCTTTCTAATTTTTGATAGCTTAGATTTATGTTTATGCATGCTCATTTAGAGCCATTTTAAGCAACATTCATTTGTAGTTAGGTTAATAAAATAAAAAGAAAAATAAAAAGAAAAGAGAAAATGCTGTCAAAAGCACGGCTCTAATCGCGCCAGATGCGGCGTTGACCGCGCCAATAGGCAGCCAGATCACGCTACTCGCGTGCTTACTCGCGCCAATCGTGCCATTCATTCGTGGCCCATGTCCAATTATCACGCTAATAGCGTGGTAAATAGCGCCGATCGAGCGAGATGTTCGAACAAAAAGCCTGCATCTGCATAATTTCACGCTATTAGCGTGAGGGTGGCGCGACTAGCGCCAAATGTTCGAACCCAACCTCTATTCTTCAAGGTTCCACGCTACTCGCGTGGACGTTGGCGCAAGCCACGCCATCTATTCGAGTCTGAAGGTCCTTTCAGTGCAATCTCACGCGAATAACACTGCAAGTGGCGCTATCAGCGCGAAAAAGACGCATCAATTGGTCTAACTTTTTCTAATCCACCCTACTAGCATGAAACACCGCACGAATCGCGCGAAAAAGGGGAGAAGAATGACCCTCCAGTGATTAATAGCGCGACTCGCGCCAAGTCTAGCGCTGATCGCGCGAGGTCGCAATAATTGTTTTTTTTATTTCAAATTGAGGAATTCGCGGCCTCACTCCTTCTCTCCCTTAAACTGCTCCATAGAGCTCGCCTGGACTCCTGCAATCACCATCAGTCACCATTATCATCCTTTAAAAGCCATACCACTCCCATTATCCACTATTCCTCTCTCAGTCCCTCTCTGTAACCCACACTCTTCTCAATCCCAATTGCTGTCGCGGAACTCGAACCAGTAGGAACCTAAGCTTCCATTCACTATAATGGCTGGAGATAAGGTAGGCCTTCTTGAACTTCAATAGCAATAAATATTGAAATGTGGCTACCTAATTGCTAAAATGGATAATCACAGTTTGTTCACAAACCCTTAATACTGTTCAATGTTCCTGGTTACTATGCTTGGGTCTGCTGTTCTGAACTAGATTCTTTGACTAATGGTTAGAATAGTGTTGATAAGCCATGATGAATTTTATGGGTAGTGAAAATGCTTGGGTGCTTGATATATGAACTCTGTTGTGGGTTTGGGTTTATTGATTTCTCATGCTTGGGTTACAACAGATGTTAACTTAGCCTAGGGATATGAATTCCAAACTTTTGACTTAATTGGGGCTCACTGAATTGTTTTAGCATTTTGAAAGGTAAACTTGGTTGACTAGACATTGATTTGATAATGGTGTATATGTGTCTGTCTTATGTCTGAACTTGTGACTATGCTTGAATCACACCTTCGTAAAGCAAGAATTGATTGCTGAAACTGTGCTCATGATATGTTTGATGAATTGCCTGATAAATTTAGGAATGCAGAGCACAATTGTAAGGACTAAATTGCAAGGTCCCCTTATTGCTTGAATAGGAATCATACCCTGAGTTTTGTATGACAAGGCCATATTATTGATTGATGAATGTATGATGACTTGTCCACAAACTGTTTTAATTGAGCAAAACCAGATGGTAAGTTGGCTTGTGCTTGTTTCTGTTGATATGAATGATACAACTGCTGTTTGGTGAACCTAGTGGCTGTGGGAATTGAATTAATTGGTTAGGATTTTGAACTGAGCTTGAACATGTAATGACCCAAATCTAGGAATCATTGAGGCTAATCTCATGCATAAAATCTCATGCATAAAATTGGTTCTAATCCTTGTGCATGTTGTGGCTAAAACTTTGAACTTGCACATAACCTAAATACTTGAGAAGTGAATTGTTTGAATCAATGGTTATCTTGGCAAGAGTTTTAAACCACAGAATAGTTACTGTTAATGCTTGGGTTATGGTGGGCCAAAGAATGACACAGGACTTAATGTTGAATGTATATGTATGTTTTGTTTGAATTGTGTCCATGACAACATGAATTAAAGGACTTAGGGGCCTTCACTGAGCTAAATCTAGGAATCCAGATGGTGCTATTCCTCTCCTTTTCATATGTGCATATTGCTATCTGATCAAACTAGTGAATTTTGAATTGGTGCTTACATGCAATGACTGAATTATATCTGGTTGAGCACATGTAATGAATCAAATCTGGGAATTGTTGAGTCCCATCTTTTGCTTGTAAATAAGCTTATTAAACCAAATGGTTAGCTGGATTGTGTTTTTATTGTCCATATAAATGATCCACTTGCTGTTTGAATATTTGTTGGTGCTTAAATGAAATACTTGAGATCCTGATGACTGACACTACTGCACTGTTTTAAATTGTTTATGTTGGGGAGTTCTAAATGTTTTAAATCTGGGAATCCTGGGAACACTGTAATACTCTCAGATGCTTGTAAATATGCTTGATGTGTAAGAACTGAACTGTGCTTCCATTTATTGACCACTATTCACTGATGCACAGTGTCCCTGGGGTAATTGTTGATTATTGATCTGATCCACTGAAAGGAAAAAATCTGGGAATTGAGCCGATTGAATCATGTATATATTTGGATTTTGTTCTAAGTTTCAGGGAAAACAGGTTGCCAAAGGGAAGAAGAAGACTACTGCAGCAGGTGGCAGCAAACGGGCCAGATTGTCCGATTATGATGAAGCCCGATTCCGCTCCGCCGAGTGTCAAGAAAGATTCGACACCTGGTAGTCCCCCAAGAAGATAATACCAGAGAAAAAGATCTTGTGGGACACGCTTCCAAAAGGAAACCCAGTGCTGGAAGTTATTCTTAGACGCCAGTGGCAGAGGCTGGTCAGCTTTCTTGAGCCCAGCTCAAGTGCTATCCTGAAGGAATTTCTCGCAAACATCAATCCCTCCACAGTGGCAAGGAGCAGGATTTCATGGGTCAGGGGTGTCCAGGTCCCATTTGATGAGAAGACTATAGAGCGCTTCTTGGATACCCATTATGACCCATTTGACGGGTGCGAGTTCAGCCACCTATATCTGAGGATGCAGCCCGACGTCCTTACAAAGACGTACCAGGACGAGGTACCACAGCTTGCCACCACCATCAGACATGCCATCACAGGCCTATACACAGCATGGAAGCCCAAGCCAGGCCTAGATTACATCCCAAAGAAGCTGAGGAAGCATGATCTAGTAGGAGATGCAGCCTTTTGACATCTGTTCGTGAATCACACAGTCATTCCATCTACCAACATGACTGATGTGAATGTGGAGAGGGCCATCTTGCTATACACACTCCGAGGGGAAGGTAACCTTTACATTTCTAACATCCCATCTAACCGTATTCTCCACATGATCCAGGATGTCAGCAGCAAGTCTTGGCTCGCCCATTCATCTCTGATTCTACACCTGTGTCATCACGCGAGTGTGGAAATCTTAGATGACGAGCCTATGGACGTTCAGATTGTGTCACTCATGAGCCACAAGACTTATTTAGATGTTGTGACGACCACTGCTGAAGAACAGGTGATCCGAGCTTCAAAGCTCAAACCAGAGGAACTTGCAGCTCGCAGTCCTCGCGATGCACCACCACAGGAGAAGCCCCAGCCACCAAAGCCAGCATCATCTGCTCCTCCCACTGCCCCTGGACATGAGCTGCTATATGAAGACTCTCCAAGCTACCTAGCTCTCCAGGATTTTGTCCAGACCCAGATGACACTTCAGACCCTCATGCTAGAGGCACTTTGCAGGCAGTGCGGAGTCTCACCCAGTGCTTACCAGTTACCATTGACATCACCACCAGTTTCTACTCTCCTGGTTCCTCAGCAACTGCAGAGCCAGAGACAGCCATTCCTGAGCCTCCTCAAATTACTGAAGCTGAGGTTGAGGCTGGAGATGAGAGGAGAGAGGGAGAGGAGTGATAGGACTCACTTTTAACTTCTTGTTTTTCTGTTTGTTTTGGATTCTGCATTTGACATTTTGACATTCTGCACACTGTTATATTTCTACATATATATATATATATAGTTTTGTTCTGATTGAATTTTGCGCATAAAACCTGTTTGAATTAATGTTTCGGTTTGGTTGCGATTTTCCAAATAATGCTGAAATGATGATAATTTTTCTAACGCGCTGTGACCTTATTGGTTGTTGCTGGGGACAGCAATTTCTGAATCTGGGAATGGACGCGCATACGCATTATTTCGCAAATCACAGTCAAGAAACAAATGACGTCTAACAGAAAAATTTTCAAAAATAAATCAATAAAGGTTAGAAGCATATCAGATTTTTCATAATAAAAGATGATGGACACAGTAATGGATAGAATATCTCTGATGAAAGCTTGTTTGAAATGAAACATAGCATGAACTGCATGACACATGAATGGAATTGTGATTGTTGGTATGTGATATGTATGTTGAAGTTGAAATGATGCTTGAAATGAAGTCAGCAGAGATTGACTTGAGTTCAACACCTGTGAGGTTTGAGCCAAACAGTGATCAATTTTTACTGAGGGACTCCATTTTCATAGTACTCGAGAACTTGAATTGTTTCTCTGGATGCAGGTGTGAATTGACATGATTAAGGTAGTTTCTTCTTCTGAAAACCAGGGCCAAATTGACTTACCCTCAATTCTTTTCCATTTGCTATGTCTTTGAGCCTGAGCCTTTCATTTCAGATGCCCAAAATCAGAGCCATATACAGTGACCAACCTCCCTGAGGCTAGAGAAAGAAGAATACAAGTCCATGACAGTAGAAAACAGTGAATTGTCCATCAAGGCACAGAGGAACCCAAGTGAATCCAATTGGTATGGGTAGTTGAGAGGATAAACACATAAGTCCAGTTGGAAAACAATAAGTCTGAAAGTATCCGCTGGAAATCTGAAAGGCTACTTGTTTTAGTTTATAATTGCTACATATAAAAAAAAAAAAAAAGCTTAAGCTTTTGATCTAGACTGATTTTAATTGTTTTGTTACCATAAAGAATAAATTGTTGAATAAAGTTGTCAGGTTTTGAAAAGGCTGAACAAGGAATATGGATGACCACAAGATTGGGACTTGGAAATTTGATCTGGATCTAGCCTCATCTAGCACTACTAGAAAAATAGGATTCAACATCGGTTATTTTTGACATTCAACATCGGTTTCAAACCGATGTTGAATCAGGCGACGTTGAAAGTCTGGAACTTAACATCGGTTTTGAAAACCGATGTTAACTACATCGTACGACATCGGTTTGAAACAGAAACCCGATGTTGCTATGTTACAAACAAAAATTTATAAATGT
>PYAF01005227.1:118529-130520 GCA_007407185.1 Glycine tomentella | reverse complement strand
CTTTATTTTACTTAACTTAAGTCTTTGAAATTGAATAAAATTATTTCTATAATTTATGAACCCTAATCCATCTTGCTTTCTTAGGAATAAAATTCTAAAATTATTTAGAAACTAGTCTTTGATTTTAGTAGCATTTTTAGGACGTCATTTCTTTTTTCTCCTAGCTTTTATCTAAATTCTTATTGGTCCCTTTTTCCTTAAATTATTAAAATTGCTAAACTAACTCATTTGGGAAACCTATTCCTCCCATAATTAAGAGAAAAATACATAGATCACATCCATTCTTTTCTTATAATTTTCTGATGTCTGGAATAGTCTAGATTAAGCTCTTTTTAACCTATCTTCCAAAATTAGTAAAAATCCTATTTTGGAGTTCTCTGCCTCCAACCTTGCTGATACTTTGTTGTCTAAGAGTATTTTATCCAATACTAAGGTTCACATAAATTTCTAAAGTCATTTTCGTCAGTTTTGACCTAGGGGCATTTTGGTAATTTTACTCCTCACTCTAGAGGTATAATTGTCATTTCTAAAAATGTTCAAGGAAACTCTGTAATTGTTACCCTAAGGGTATTCGGATCATGTTTCAAGCATCCCAGAGTATTTATAAAGTTTCCTCACGATATCTTGCTAAAATTCCTAAGGGCAATTTGGTCATTTCTAAAATGTCTAGGAGTATTTTCGTCATTTCTCTCAAATCTTTTGTACTGTCTAGAATTAACATTTTACCCCAGTAATTGACTGCATTTCCCAAAATTTTGGGGTGTTACACCATAAGCAAAGTTCAACCTTTCAACTCGAAGCAGTCACGCGATCAGCGTGAAAGACAGCGCGAGTAGCGTGGAAACATGCAAGACCAGTCATTCAGCTCGAACAAGTCACGCTATCAGCGTGAAAGGCCGCGCTAACAGCACCACCAAGCCGCAAAGCCCACGCGATCAGCGCGAGATCTCTCGCCAGTAGCACCATAAAGATTTTGTTTCCTGATTTAAATTATCTGGCTCGAAAATACAGAGGAAAAAGGTGCTTTGTTACCTAAATTAAACCATACTGAAGATAATTATAAAAAGGGACCTCTGTGCTGAAGAAAAGGGGCTTTTACACCATTCATTATCCTTACACCATTCATTATCTTTACACCATTCCTTACATTCTATTACTCTCTACACCTCTGGAATTCAAGAATCAAGCTAGGGTTTACTGCAGCATAATGTTTCAATTGACAGCTTTGGTGTTCTTGATGACTATGTCAGGCTAAAACTCTATATTGTGGTTAGGCCAAGAACCAATGTGAACTCCTCTGTAATTTGACTGGTATTGAATGAGATTTTTATGAGTGCTTTATTTTACTCTGTTCTTAATTGTTGTACTCTTTCTTAGAATTGGCCATTCTATCTAAGTTCTGAGGGTTAGGATTCGCAATAGGGATGTTGGGATTCTAATTTCTGACATGAGTAAGATAACAATTGTTCATTGCCTAGGGATAGGGATGCGCGATTGCAGAACTTTATAATATATTCTTTTAAATGCTTAACTTGATAGAAATCACTAAGGGATTAGGGTTTTGATTCAGGTTAAAGGGTTAATCCGCTAAGGGATTAGGGATTAGCTAAATTAGAAAAGATTTATTCTCTGAGTAATCAAAAGCAATCAACTTTGATAATTAGTTAAGTGAAAGAGGCAGGGATCAAAGGGGATTGCGTCCTAATCACAATTATTTCATCCATTGGTTACAACTCAATTTACTTGCAATTTTAATTCTCTTTAATTTCTGCATTTACTTAATCATTCAACTCTCAACGCAACAAACAATTCTTTCAAAACTCATTTCTTTTCTCTTCCAATTGCTTAGACTGCAAATTATTGTGAAATCAGTATCAATCTCTGTGGATACGATACTCTACTTACTCACTCTATTACTTGAAACGAGCGGTATACTTGCCGTATCGCAACACTGGGGCCACAAAATCGAAGAAATTGCAGCCCAAAATTTTGGCCCACCAAACCCCTTTAGGAAGTAGACCATTGACTGTTGTTGCCTCCTAATCTGGCACTTGTATGCGCAAGTCCCCTTCTGGTGGAAATGTGAATAAGTCCAACGTTAAACCTCCCACTAGAGATATCTTGCCTCGGCCTGTGCCTTTTGAAGCGCAGCCCCCACAACCACCTTCAAAACAAGAAGATTCTTCTATGGAATCTTCTTTTGAAACCCGATTCGATACCTGTATAGATTGTGTCGCCGAGAGTTCCTACTACATAAGTTCCGACTTCTGCTCTAAGGCAGAATCCATTCTTGGAGACTGCCGTCACAACCTGGTTCTTGTGCCAAGAGTTAAACCTCCTCTGCCAGCACCCTTTAAAGTGTCAAGTGTCCAACCTGCAATTGACGACATAATTGTCATCTCGGATGATCCTTCTCCACCTCGGCTAACCGATGCTTCTCCAGGTATACCATTGCTTTACTGACTGTAATTTTCTTTTACGTAGGTAATTATGGACCCGTCGCCTTCAGAGTTAGTTGTCGAGTCCCACTCCGTCGAATCACATTCTAATCTTCCCCCTTCGCCTTTAGCTGCTAAATATCCTTGGGTTACCCATGAAGTGTTAGGCACCATGTCCAGTTTGGATCTGGAGAGCGTTATTGCGCTCCCTATTGGTAACCAGGAGGGGTTTTGTATACAGGTCCCCGGCTCGGATGAGCCCGTTTGCTCTTCTCAGGAAGGGGACGAACACAACTTTTTCTATTTTTATAGTGACGTGATCACCCGCATGGGTGTTTGCTTCCCATTTTCAGACTTTCAAATACAAGTACTCAACCACTTAAGCTTAGCCCTGTCCCAACTTCATCCCAATAGCTGGGGATTTATTCCAGCTTTTGAGCTCTTCTGCCACTACCTAGGAGTTCCATGTACCCTTCGTCTTTTTTTTATTATTTCACTGTGCATACTGCTAGGACAGGTAGGGAAACCTCTGATAAGAAGGGTTGGACTTCTATTCGAGGCCATTTCGATCGGAAGCTTTTTTCAGTTTATTCAGAATCTTTCAAACATTTTAAAAACAAACTTTTCAAGGTTGTCGCCGAACCCGGCAAACAACCCTTCTTTTTGTCTTCCCTCGAGTCCATGGATGTGGAATGGAAGTTCCCTCTCTATTGGTCCCGCATCCATCACGACCTAGCCCCGGGCTCTTATCGCTTTGAGGGACCAGATTTATCAGATTCTGAAGCTTCATTTGTGTAACGCATCGAGGCGTATAGGACGACTCATGAATTGATAAATACTATATTTTTCCTGCGTGAATATCTTGTCGGATCCCCTACTACTTTGAGTATGAACATGACTGATACTAGTTTTTAATGTATGCTTTGTTGTGTTCTAACGACCTTATTTTGTTTGCTGCAGCTACCAGCATGGAACCACTTGCTCCTTCCTCGACGCCCTCTATTGAAGTCCCGGCCTCAAGCTCTCCTGTTGCCATGATGGTTATTCCTCCAATGGTCACAGATTCGACTCAACCGAGAAAGCAAAGGAAAACTCCAACCAAGCCAGCCACCAAGGGCTCCAATTCGTCGAAGCGATCACAGCCCTTCTCCTATGCGAGACTCCTCGAAGGGGGAAATACGAAAAAGAGAAAAATCATGGAGACAGCTCGTCCAGAGAAGGTTATGAGTTATGACCGAGCACTGCAACCCGTCCGTGTCCTCAACACTTCCACCTCCTGCCCCGACCTCGAAATCAACTCTGGGTTGTCTTTTTACGTGAGGATGAAATTAAAATGGAAGTCTTATATTTAAATACTTAACAATTCAAATACCTACAATTCAAATTAACTGGTGTATTGAATTAGGACTTTGATGGATTTTAAAAGGTTTGTTTTATATAGAAAAAAAATTCTTAGAGTCTGTTTGGATAAAAAAAATATAATTGAGGAAAATAATTTATGAGAGAATTTAAAATTATTTAATATAAAATTAATTGTTTGGATGTTTTTTTATGAAGACTTTTAAATGATATAAATAATTCTTGTATTATTCAATTAAGATTATTAGGATAAAGAATACAACAAAATTCAATGATATTTAACTAAAAAAATTTACATCTTAAAAAAAGTCTTTTAATATTCAAAAAGTATAAAGATTTCGATGGATTTTTTAGTATGAATTTCAATGGATTTTATGTAACTTTTCAATAGAAAATATATATCGAAACAATCCCACAAAAACCTAGAAACTTTCTCGGATTCTTTCTTTTCTTTTTCTCATTACTCAATTCATTCTCTCTCTTGAAGACAATATTAACACTTCATAACCTTCAATTCCTTGTTTGAGTATATAGCTGAAAATGATTGTATTTGTATTAATAATGAAAAGTTAAATAAGCCACAACGAGTGCCATAAAAAAACTCCAAATACAAAAAGATACATTTACTGACATGCAACATGTTGGGGGATTTGGTTGAACTTATCTCATCTATTAAAATTTGTTCATGAAAGTGATTATTTTACAATGTCAGTACTCAACCAAGAACATTTTATTCCTCATCGTGCATCTTCATTGGAGTGTGTCTTCCCTCATGATTTGTGGATGCTATTTTTTGTTTTGATAACTAATACTATATTTTGATTTTTGTTTTTAAAAAACCCAATCATTTGCTGTGAAAAAAACTTGCAATAACGAAAACCTAATTTACTAGCTTCAATTGTCGATTGAATAAGATTTACTATATTCAAAAGTTGAATTGAATATGATTAAAAAAATCACTTATTTATTTTCATGGAAAAATTAAGGATATTGAAGGTTTATTGGATTTTTATGAGTGGAAGAAGGATTTGCAAATTACCAATTAATTTTTTATAAACTCTTATTATTTTAAATGTTCTCTAAAAATTCATGCAATCCTTTAAAATCTTGTAAATCTATTAAGTCTTTTTAAATCTTATGAATTCATGTTTTATAAATTCATTAAAATATAAACTACAAAATTCAAATCATAAAAGTTTTTAAAAAAATCTTAAGAGTCGTTACATTCTCACAAAGTCTTTTAAAATTCACATGATTTTTTTATGCTAATTTTTTTTTAAAATCCTAATCCAATACACTCCCCTAAATATATATCATAAAAAGTTGTTGGGACAAGTGGTTCGACACTTTGATCCTTAATCTAGGTCTGGGGGTTTAATCCTCAACTTGAACATGAAGTCACAATTAAAGGTATCACTTTACCACAAATAGACTTGTGAATTTTAAAGATTATGTAGGAATATTACAGCTTATCAAAGAAATTTATACGACTTTTGTGATAGTTTGAATTTTAACGGATTTATATCATAAAAATTTTAAAAATTTGAAAGGACTTTATAGATTTATAAGAATTGAAATGATTTGTTGAATTTTTTAAAAATACATTTAAAATTATAATAGTTAATGAAAAATAATAAGAAATGATGATATTTGGATAAAAAAATAAAAGTAATATAATTTTTTTTAATCTTTTGATAACTATATTGATATATGGCCCCTTGGAGACTTTTTTTTTCTGCCACAAATTTTATAAAAATTTGTCTAAAGGCCACGAAGGTCAAACTATTTTTCAAAATGCCACGCCCCTAGTTCGCTGGTCAACATTGCAAACTACGTATGCTGAGTTGGCGCTTCTCTGACCAACGAGCCAGTGCCCCATCAGAAGTGGGCAGGACACTTGGCAGTTGGATAGAAGTTCGCTAACAGGAGCAGCAAACTACGTGCCTAGTTTGCTAGGGGGAATAGCAAACTTGGTTGAACATGACGCGTGGCTCCTACGTGGCTCCTAGTCTGCTGGAGACAATAGCAAAGTAGGTGTCCTAGTTTGCTGGAGGCAATAGCAAACTAGGTGGATGGTTGACACGTGGCATATTGCATAGTTTGCTTGTCAAAATAGCAAACTAGGTGTTTGCTGCAACCACCCGCGAACTCCAACCACACCCCCCACCTATTTAATGACTTCACCCCCACCCTGAATTTGTATCTTGGCTGAGAGTATTTGAGTTAGTTTTTTTTTTGAATCAGTGTGCGTATTTTGCAATGATATGTTATTATTCAGTTTTTTTTAATCAATGCAAAATGAGTGATAGAAGGAATGGTTTAATCTCCATTGTGTATTATAATGGGAGGAGATATGTTGGACCGAATGGTCAAGTGTTTGAAGGAGAAAGCAAAATGTTTCGTATTCCTCCACGATGCAGCTACGATCATTTGATGAGAATGATATACAAGAAGTTGCGCTTAGTACGGGGTCAATCTGTATCTCGACTGAGTGCGAGATGTGCATCTGGCAACCCGGTGCAGTTGGTTGGTGTTGATATTGTAGATGATGAATATGTAACGTTAGTTACAGACGCATGCATATCCGATGGAGAAAACCCCAGATTTATAGAATTGTATGCGGAAATATATTGTGGTGGACAGTCAAGTAGTCAACAATTTGTTGCAAAAGTTGGCTCAATTGACCTTAATTTAGAGCCGATGGTGAATTCGGAAGATAGAGATATATCCGCATCATCACAACCACCGCCACCAACCCAACCATCCCAGAACATCAATTTTAAAGATACAGAAATGGCTGCGGCCCATGACCCAGCTTGGCCCATGGATAGTTCTGAGGAAGAGGTTGATGAAGGTGTTGTTCCAGATAGTGAGTCATCGGATATAAATGTAGAAGGCGATTTTGATCGTGGTTTTCCAATGCCTTTTCCAGGGATTGTTGGAATGCAAAATCAGCCTCCGATTGCAGGTATGGACGCATAATTGTATGTTAGTTAGTAGTGTTACTTTTATTATATTGTTTGTTTAGCATAACAACGTGGTTAATGTCAATGTATGATTATATAGGAAAAGGTAATGTACCTTTTTGATCTAACGTAAACCATTACACGAATATTAATTGGGCATACCCAGATGAGGAGGCAGATGACATGGAAGGAGTGCAAGTACCTAACTGGGAGATGGGTCAAGCGCTATATAAGGGGCAGGTGTTTAGGAGCAAGATGGACGTGCAAATGGCAATAAAGCAATATTGTATGGCCTCCAATTGGACAATCGTAGTTGCAAAAAGTGATACGAAAAGGATTATAATGGTTTGCGAATATCATAATGACAGTTGTCCATGGAGGATGATGGCATACCAAAAGAAGGGTTCCAGTGAATGGGTTGTAGGCATATGGAACAATGAACACACGTGCATTAGTGTTAACTCTCTCATGATCACAAACAGCTCGACTCAAATTTTATATGTTCGTTGGTCCTAGGTAGTTATTATTGTTATTCAATAATATGTATATTTAGCACATGCTTAATTTACTGACTTGTTATTCTGTAACGAATTGCAGAAATGATTAGGGAGGACCCTAGTGTTAAAATCGGCTTAATTCAGGAAAGGATTTCAACAACCGTAGGATTTCATATATCATACAGTAAGGCATGGAAGGCAAAGCAAAAGGCGATTGTTAAGGTGTTTGGGGATTGGGATGAATCGTATGCGTTCCTGCCAAGGTGGTTGGGTTATATGTTAAATTTTTGTCAAGGATCTGCTTATAAGTTGGAAACGACGGAGCATTATGTTGAAGGACAACTGGACGAAAGTCGTAGGGTATTTAAGAGGGTGTTTTGGACATTTAAGCAGTGTTGCGATGCTTTTAATTACTGCAAGCCCATTATCAGCATCGACGGTACCCATTTGTATGGGAAATATCGGGGTACATTGCTTATTGCAACATCAATTGACGGCAACAATTATGTCCTTCCACTAGCATTTGCGATTGTCTCTGGGGAGGATATTGATAACTGGTCGTGGTTTTTGGCACTTATCCGTATTCATGTAACGCAAAAAGATGGAATATGTCTTATTTCAGATCGCCATGCAGGTATAATGGCGGCGGTAAACAATGTCGAGTTGGGATGGCATCCACCGAGGGCATATCATGTGTTTTGCATTCGCCATTTGGCGAGCAATTTCAATCACAAGTTCAAGAATGTCATGTTGAAGAAATAGTTGAAAATGTTAGGTAAGCCATCGTCTTGTCCTTTATGGTTACATGTACATTAGCCATAATTAAGTATGTGTTTATATTTATGTTTTCTTTGTCTATGTAGGTTATACAACCTCGCGTTTAGATTTTGATGTCGGATTGGAAAAATTTAGAGAAGCAAGCCCTCAGATAGCCGCATGGATTGATCGAATCCCAAAGGAGAAGTGGAGCATAGCTTATGATGTAGACGAACGAAGATTTGGGCACATGACAACCAATATCTCAGAGGTTTTTAACAAAGTACTTAAAGGCGCAAGAAATCTTCCTATTACTTCACTTGTGCGGTTCACATACGCTCGACTAGTTACATACTTTTTGCAACATGGGGGTGAGGCCCGTGAGGAGATGGCGAAAGGTAATCATTTCGCCCGATTAGCATGGCAAAAATATTTGAGGATGATTCAAAAATTCGCGACACATAGTGTTATTGCATACGACACACTGAACAATAGATTTGAGGTGCAAGAGTCGTACAACATTCGTACTACTCGCGGCGGAAAGAAATGATCATTGTCATTATCAGAAAGAGTATGTCAGTGTGGTGAGTTTACTGCATTCAGATTTCCTTGTAGTCATGTGATTGCAGCTTGCAGGTCCACCCACATCGACCCCACTCAATACATAGACCCCGTTTACAGTGTTGCTTATCAGTGTCAATTGTATTCGGCTCAGTGGTTTCCAATTGGAAACGAAGACTTCATACCACCGACTGGACAACCCATCGTTTTGCCTAATGTTTCCCTGAGGCGTAAAAAAGGAAGGCCTACGACCACGCATACGCAACGAAATGGATTCACGGGAAGGATCAACGACTCGAACAAATGCGGTTTTTGTAAGGTGGTTGGTCACAACAGACAGAACTGTCCTTCACGGATGCAACAATAGTGATGTTTATTTATGACGTGTATGCGTGTTAGTATGTATCGTTAATTCTGCAATATTATGTTATGATGCAATTTAAAACAAAATCATTAACAATGGCCAACATAAATAAATACCAAATGTCCACAACAAATAATTAACAAATGTCCCAAATATCCAAACGATTGTCAAATAAAACAAACCATTAACAATAGATTAAAAAAATAAATGTCCCTAAGCATCACGGTCCCCATGATATCCGGCACATCGACTCATGTCATGTTCATACGGTGACAAATGACATCGATGTCGTGCTCCCCTAATTGGATTACGCCTAACTGCTAGTCGGTCGGGGTCCTCAGCCTCATCATCATGACCACCATCACCTCTGTCCTGCATAGCCGCCGCTAAGAAATCTATAATAGGATCTGCGGAGCTGTCGAAGCCTGTAGATGACATCGGAGGTGCCATCTGTGCCACAGGAGTCATAAACCCCGTAGTCGGATCTGGAGTGGGTTGTGCAGGCCTGTACAACTCTGTCGGGGTAGTAGGTGTGGATCCACACATCGGATACGCTGTAAACACAAACCCCGGTTGTGGCATCGACGACACAGTGAACCATGGAGGGTACTGTGATGGTGGAAACGAATGCTGTGCACTGCTAGAAGATCCAGCCTCATAGTTCGGCGGCCAATAATACTGCTGCGATGTCCCTGTAGGATAGCCAGGTGCGTAGAAAATGCCTGGAGGACTGGGAGGAATGGCTGACAAAACCATAGGCCTGTCCGCAACTGGTGGGGCGGAATGGTGAAGGGGCAAGCCCTCATGACGTGCTAGCCGATTAGTGCGAACAACCGGAGGGGGGGACTCATTCTGTCACCGGACAAGTGGTGGGGCAAATTCTCCTGGATCTGTGACTCTCTCCAAGTCGTCACATGCGACCAACAAGCGAACCACCTCATCGTACACCTGTCTCATGTCAAAGGCCACCTGCGCTTGCGACTCTGGTGATGCCATATGAACAATAGTCTCAGCACGATCAGTCTGCAAATCAAACATCATTAGTTATTCTCAATATATTGTTATTAGTAACATATGCAAATTTAATCAACCCCATTCGTACCACATGTGCATGGAAGGCAACTCTCTATGTCATCCAGCGTCGTGTCACAATGAAGTACCATTGCATGTATTCGCTGTTGACAGATAAATAATCGTCTCTCCGCATCGGAGGAAGATCCTGCAACACTAGGGCATCTCTGTTATCCCACTGTGAAATGAAGAAACGATGTTGGTGCCTCCAGTCGACATCGGACTTGCCGATAGCAGTGATGGTCAGCAGCTCACTACAGTTAATCAGATCGGAGGGTATATGCTGATCATACCCGAACTGTCGTAAAACTCTGTCCGGCTGCTGGTACACAACATTCTCGTAGCAAATCAGGGGACAGACCACCAACCATCGTCTAGCCATCTCAACATCTGGTGGATGAACCCTATCGACAATATTGTAGGCCTCCAACGAATGTCCCTCCTTCGCATGACATCCATGTGATGACGATATCTGCGAATATGGGAAAATCTGGTTTGCCTCGTCTGATAAACATTAAACCTGCAACAACACAAAATTATAAACAACAACATATTCTAACAATTGTAAAACAAACGCACAACTTGAATACCTGTTTCCATAAATCTCCTGCATCATGGCATCCTGGTCGTCCACACGTGGAAGGCCTGGAGAGATTGTTGGAAATCTCGTCCAAGCCCATAACTGCAACAATACACATCCGCCCATGTCACGGCGTGATGCACGTGTCGCCTTGCACAGCTCCCTATAAAGTCATGCAAGCACGGCAGATCCCCAGCTAAACGAACCTATCGACTCGAAGTCGTCCAGAAATAGCAGATATCGAGCTGGCACAAAGCTCGAGGAGGTGTCCACAAACAACGTCCCGCCTAAAATGCGGATGTACCTAAGTCGTCCAACCTCAGTGTCGGCATGGACGACATATACATCGAAATGCTACCGTAGAAAGCGGAGGCCCAACAAACCTCCATGCAAGTCCCGATCCGCATCAGGTTGAACCCCTAAAAGGTCACCAACTAATTCACGAAGTTATGTCGTCCATGCCGGCCGGATACAACGTCACCATCGGTCGGCAGCCCTAGCAGATGATGGACATCCTCAAGGGTGATGGTCACCTCACCCATGCTCATGTGGAATGTCCGTGTCTCGGGGCGCCATCGCTCAACAAGTGCCAAAATGAGGTGATGGTCTATCTGAAATAATAGACGAAATCACAATTACATGCACATTATAACACAACCATAAAAACATAATACACGCAACGTTTCATACAACATATGCTTACCTCATGATTGCGCAGACGCGCAACATGGTAAAAACCCGCCTATATAAGCCACGGGTGGATATCCTCTGGAATAGCAGAGTGATCGTGTGTGGCGGCATGTCTGACATTAATGACACGATCCCATGCGATCGGATCACTTTGGGCATTCCACACATTAGTGGATATATGTCTGTCTTGTAACGTTAAGAGTGTCCGTATAGCTGGACCAGGATCAATGACGCTGACCGCATCCTCAACCGCTGGCGGTGTCGGGACATTCTCATCGTGATCCATATTTCAGTATGTCTAACCCTATATTCATTTAAAAAATCATTTACTATGCTAATAAATAACAAATAATAATAGGGAAAAAATATTATTTTTTTCATCAACTTATACATAATAATTATTTGTAATAATATTTCATGTATAATTTTTATATTAACAAAAAGATCAAAATATTATTAGATTAACTTAAATAAATTTGTTGAATTCTTAAATATGTATATATTCATATTAATTTGAAAAATTATATAATAATAATCACTGTATAAGTAAAACAAATCATATGCTAATATATGTTTCTTTATTTACCTAAATTGTTATAAAATAATGAATACTCAAAATAATTTTATGTTTATATTTTTTAATTAAGTAAATTTATTTAATTAATTATTTTACTTACATAAACATGTTTAACTATAATTTTAATAAATT
>PYAF01005227.1:101899-114663 GCA_007407185.1 Glycine tomentella | reverse complement strand
ATTTTATCAACACGATTATTGTAAATAGAAGTTATTTTAAATTTTACTTACACTAAATAATAATAGGTACTAATTTTTGAATTTTAAAATAAAAATGAAAATGATATAAAATCTTGTACGGAAATTCAAGTAACGCAAGACAGAGGTAAACATTTTAGTTCAGTTAGTTAAATAATATACGTAAATTATCATAAATTTCTGAATATTTTAATTTGATTCTTAGGAATAAAAAAGAGAGTCATGACACTTCTCTAATTCTTTTCAATGCATCAATTATTCACTGTCCATTTTTTATCTTAAAATTTAACTGAATTATTTATAGTTATGTCATTTCTAAACTGACATTTTTTGGATACTGAATCTTATTAGTGTTTAGGGAAAGACTGTATCGTTGAACTTCCATTTAAAATAATATCCCATACGAGCAAACTAATCAATTAAGCTCACTGGAAAAGAAAGAGAAGAGATATTTTATGAGAAGTGTCATTGAACTCCCATTTATGATAATATCCCATGCAAGCAAACGAGTTAAGCTCACTGGAAAAAGAAAATTACGAGAAGTAAGATATTGAACATTGATGAATACAAAATTTACAAGTTTTGGTTATTCATTTTGCAATTGCACGAAAACTTCTATAGCGTGCTTGGATTTTCATGCTTTTTGCTGGAAGTCTTGTTTCATTTTTGCCATTTTTGTATAAGTTTATATATTTTTATATGATTTGATCAGTGTCTCCTCTAGTTAGGGATGAGCAAGAACTAGTTGGCACAAATTTAATTATTTGTATCCCTACCTGATTGAAAATTTTCATTGAGTCATTTATAAATTTGGCTCAATCAAGACTCAAATACAAAATTAAATCAACATGGCTTTTTAGATATAACATATTAGTCTTAACACTATGTATAATTAAATAGTATCATAAAAAGAAATATAAAATTAAATTAAGTTATATTTTATAATATCTATTTTAAAATAAATAATAAATATAAATATGATATCATATTCTATGAAATATTATCTATTGATTCATTTTTTATTATACAACACAATTATTCTTGAAATTTATAGACACCTTGAAGTATAACTTCTTTTTTTTTTCATTACTTTTCTTTCATAAAATACATCGGATATATTTCAAAATTCAAACCCATTAAAATTAACCTTGAGCTTGGACAGCTTGAACATCGATTGTTTTTAATAATTATTTTGCGGATATAAAAAGTAATAATTCACCTAAATGGAAAGAACAATGAAAAGTACGCACATTTCAAATTTGAGTATCTGCCGTATTGGTTATTTTTAATAATTATTTTTTTTATAGAAAAAGTAATAAATTTAGGGTGTTTATGGATCTGGATCAACCTTCTAATTCGATTTAATTATATTGAGTTGAGTTTCTAGAGTATTTAGGTTGAATCTAACCCCATCCAATTATAAATGGATTGGTTAATGATTCTATTTTTTTAACCTGACTCAATCATACTATATAAATTAATTTATTATATATAAATTAATTACTAAATACAAACACATTAGTAACTTTTAGTTCATATAATTTATTAAATTAAATTACATATGATTTTCTTTTCAAATTTATTTTTATCTCTCTCTTGATTTTATTTATATTTTTACATACTAAATATTATATTTTATTTTTATCTAAAATAAAAAGATCATATTAAAATTGAAATCATTAATTATATTAGTCAAATATTTTTACAATTTAATTTCTTTTGAATATATTGAATCATTATATACTTAAAAAAATTTAGACAAAACAAATTATTGTTCTAAAAAAATTATTTTTTAAAAAATAAAAAACATTTTCTTAAATATTCAGATTCAATTATCTTAATCCAACCTAATTCATTTATGATCAAATTAGACTGAATTAAGACAAAAAAATTACATAAATCCAATTCAAACAGTAAATTTTGATAATTTTGGATAATAAATTTAGTCAAATTCAACTGCCAGTAAAAACTCCTAAATGATCCATCTAAATGGAAATAAAGATGAAGAATACATTTCAAACCACCTGGTTTCTCTGACGCTTAGCTTGGTTCTATAGCTGTGTGAATTTGTTGAATAGGCATACGTACATTTCAGACTTTGTTCTGCACACGTGTGTACATATCATAATTATGAAAAATCATAAACATATGCTTATTTGTTTCTCGTTTTTTATTTTTACTTGATTTACTTTTCTTTTTCATCATATCACTTAATTTTTATTCTTCACTTTTTCTTTTCAATATTTTTTTCTCTCTTATTTGTCTCGTCCATCTTCATTCACCTATAAGTCCTACATCAGGAGAGTAGAAAATAGAAGGAAGGAAGAAATTAAGAAAAAAAAATAAAGGTAGAGCAATGCTATATTACACGAAAAGCCCCTGCAAAAAAATAAAGTCCAACTGTTCGCAACTTTCGTACTATTTAAGAATTTCCATGAAGGTAACCTCTGTGGTAAACTTATAAACAAGTATCCTAATAAATGGAGCTAGGTACGCGGTTTCTCTTAACAATTTATCCTGTTATAGGTCAATTGCCATAATAAAACAATCAGAATGAGATATGCAAAAAGTTAAGTAGAATAACAACAAGAAGTTTATAAACAAGGTGGCAAGATGAAAATGAGCATAAGGAGGTACAAGTAGAAATATAAATATGGAAGAAAAATGTGCAGGAGATATAAAAGTGATTAACAAAAACAAAGTAAAAGTAAAAAAGAAAGGGTAGCCAGAAAAGGCTCCTTTGAAAGCCATTGTCCTTAATTTCCTCTGCACTTTACTTATAACATATTATTGCTTTACAACTAATAAATTCGATTAGGTATAAAGAATTCAACAACTCCATAAAATAAAAGACCAACCCAATCCCAAAAATTCTCCAACACCACGAGAATTGAATAATTTTGGTTCCAAAAACTTATGAGCAATGATAACATTCCATCATCCTATTTAGAGTATAATTGATGTAGGAAACCGAAGAGATAAAAAAGAAAAAAATATATGCAGAGAACGAAAAAGTCATATATTGAAAAGTAATATGATAAAAAAAATTAGAAAATATAAAATAAGAAGAGTGTTGGAATCACACTCTTTATTATTTATTGTAATTTATTAAAAATTACAAAATCAAGACATTTATTAAATATGATGTAAAATCATAAAATTTTATGATTTTTAATAAATTTCAGAAAAATGTGTTAAAGAATATGTCCTTAACATTTCTCATAAAATAAAAAAAAAAGTAAGAAATGAGATGAAACAAAAAAAAGTGTACGATTAAAAGTTTAATGATCATGTCTTGACATTATAAAATATTTTATAATATTATTATTTAATTATAAATTATTTTATATAACTTATAAGTTAATTATTTTAAAAGTAATTAAATTTATCATATAATTTATTATTAGATAATATATTATATAAAATTATTTTATATATCAATGTATAATTTTTATTCTCTTCATTATAATTTTTTTTTCTTCCAAAAACGCATACCACTGTATTAGTGTAAAGTTATTCAATGGAAATGACATTCAAATCCTAAAATTAATATTTTATCTTGGTCACGTACGTCCGAAGTCCAAATCACGTGCTCTCCCTTTTGACGTCTGCATGCAGCTTCATCACTTCTTGTGTTCTATATATTGGGATAACCTCACCCTTTCATACCACCCACACATTGACACCAACTTGATCATACCCAAGCTTTTTAACAACCATGGCCACTACCCTTGATAACCCTCCAATTTCAGTTTCTAAAATAGCCATCATAGGAGCTGGAGTGAGCGGCATAGCTGCCAGCAAACAACTATCTCATCACAACCCTCTTGTTTTTGAGGCATCTGATTCCATTGGTGGGGTGTGGAAGCATTGCTCCTACAATTCCACCAAGCTTCAATCACATAGGCGTGACTATGAGTTCAGCGATTTCCCTTGGCCTCAGAGAGAGAGTTCGGAATTCCCCACCCACTTGGAGATTTTGGACTATTTGCATTCCTACGCTGAGCACTTTGATGTGCTCAAGAACATCAGGTTCAACTCCAAGGTGGTGGAAATCAGGTATGTTGGGGACCAGGAAGATTTTTCTTCTAGTTTTGGAGGCCTACCTAGTGACCATAGAACCCCACTCCCTGGTCATCCTGTATGGGAAATCGGTGCGCAAAAAAACAATCAATCAGACAGCATTCAGGTATTTAATTTGTTCACTTTCAACTCAATTGTCCTCTCCTTCAAACAAATTAAATGTTAGTAAAAAGATTTGAATTCATGACATCTGTCTCAATTCTTCCTTTAATCTTTAAATTCTTTATTTTTAACGATCAGATTAATCTTATAACTTATGTGTAATCATATAATCTTTTAATTTACAAGAAAATTAATAAGGTATAACATAAAAATTAGTGAGAACTAAGTATACATAGTCTCGTTCCTCTTGGATCATATGATAATTATTCCTCTCAATCTATATATCTTTGAAAAGTGACTATAAATATTTCAGAAATGAGAACTGCACTTCAAAAAGTTATACTTAATATTAATTGTACTTTCCATTTCTTTGTTTAGTTAGCAGTTTTGGTCTTTCAATAATTCTAATTAATTGTTATATGAATTAATTACTTTTTTTGTCATTTTTTCCTCTCTAAAATCTCTCATGTCAGTATTTTCTAACATACGGGGTTTATGATGGATTTGGGATATAACATGATATTAGATTAGAAGTAAAAAAATTGGTAAATTATTTATGAAAACTTAAGGAACTTTTAACAAGTGAGGTTAATTAAGTTTTAAAAAGAAAAATTTAGAAGTTTTTGATTCTTTTATAAAATCTATAATGTTAATCGGTGAATTTTAAGTAAACTATGGTTTAAATCAATGTATAACCTGTTCAGTTTGTATAGATTTTTAATAAAAGAATGAGGATTTGGAGTATTTTGGCAAAGGGAAATGGTAAAAAAGACTATACTGTAGTAGTTTTCAAAATTAATAATAAATTTGGGAATAAAAAAATTGGTAGACTAATAATAAAGTGACAAAAATTACAATAAAAAATACTGATAAATCAAACCATGAAATTATTGGGAGTTATTTAACAATGATTGTTAATGAAAGGATTGCACTTAGCTGGGTTCAAACCCTAAAATCATCAATTGAATGATACTATATGTTTTATTATTAAATTATTTAAAATAAGATAAACTGAAGTACATTTTCTGATATTTCTCAGTTGCCCCCCCCCCCCCCAATTTAAAGATATAAATAAAATTATTTTTTTTCAATTAATTATATGTTAAAATTTACAATAATATTGCTCTATTCCATTTTGTGTCATTCAATTTCATTCTACTGTTAAAATTTTCAATCATTACCGTACAAACAAAAGAAAAATATTTTTTCTTCATAATATGTTTTTTTAGTAAAAATTGACAATATTTTTCATACTTTAATTTTGATCAATTTGATTTTTGAACTTCAGAAAAACAATGATTTTCATATGTCATTTACAGACTATTTTCACTGTAAGGAGAGGCAAAAATTATATATATTATTTTTATAAAATTTACTAACCAAATTGATCAAAATTTAAATTCAGATATTAAAATCAAGTTTTACCGAAAGCACAATGAACTGAAAATATATTTTATCCAAATGTTTTTTTTTTTCCTGAACAAATGTGTATTCGAGGCAACTTGATGTATGTATTGAATCCCACCCAAGCCACCTTATAACAGTACTTAATTTGATCTGCATTCATATTTTGGACATCAAGTTTTAGAGTCAACCTTTACAAATTAAGCAAAAATGTTTTATTTGTTTATTTTGGTTATTTAATTTAAATTGAGAATCACACAAACATGAACTCTACTACCTCCCCACACCCAATCATTTTATCTTTGAATTTTAAGCATAATATATGCATTTTATATGGGCTGATCGTGATTATTTTTCTACTACATTTCAGTGGTATGCCTTTGAGTTTGTAGTGGTTTGCATCGGAAAATATGGTGACATACCCAAGATTCCAGAATTTGCATGCAACAAAGGCCCTGATGTGTTCAAGGGTAGGGTCATGCACACCCTTGATTACTGTAAACTGGACCAAGAGGCTGCTACTAAGCTTCTCGAGGGAAAGAAGGTTGTGGTAGTTGGTTTCAAAAAGTCAGGTATTGACTTAGCCATGGAGTGTGCCAAGGCAAACCAAGGTAACTATTCAATCTAATTTCTTTTTCTAGCATATATATTAATAATTAATAATCAAAATAAATTTAAAAGATTAGAGAAAAAAATGAAGAGAAACAATGAATATGGTGTTTAGAAATGCACGAGACTTGGTCAGATAATGATCTCAGTTTCACCATATAAAATATAACATAACCAATTAAAAAATGGTGTAGTTGACTCTTTGCAATTTATGTTCCAAAAATTGAAACAAAATTTTAACGTGATACATTTTAGATATTAAGTGTTAAGTATATAATTATTGATGAATAAATATATTTTTTATTCACCATTTGCATAACTTTTTATAATGTTGCCTTTGTTAACCACCGAGGGAATTATCATAATTGATTTATTTTTAGAGTAAAATATGTTTCATATTACTATAAAATTTGAAAATTATGAATTTTGTTATCATAATTTATTTTATTAATTTGATCTCTGCAAATTAAATATATTTTTGCTAGTACTCTAGTAATTTCATCATATGATAATTTGGCCTGACTAACATACTTACACATGTAATTTGATTACAAATAAATTAAAAAAGTTTTTGGCAGTGTCCCACCCCCCACCTCCCAAATTGTAATTTTCTTAACTTTCTGTGAGATTTTCTTGCACTTTTTTATGAGATTAAGAAGTGACAAAACAATAATGAGTTTTAGTGTCTTTTGAGTGTGCTTAAAAAGGTAGAGAAAGAAAGTAATTAAGTTTATTAGTCATATTAAGAAACTATCTAATAGAGTTATCATTGAATACCAACAAAAATAAATTTTATTTTTGCAAAAATCAAATTAATAAAAAAAAATTATGAAGATAAAATTAATATTTTTCAAATTTTATAGGATTTCAAATATATTTTACCCTATTTTTATAATATGATAATGAATGATCTTATGATAGAAACAATAATACTACCTAATTAGTTGATGCAATTCAAATTACTTATATAAAAATCAATGGTTTACAATAAATACTAAATGATAACTTATGAATCCTCAAAATTTAACTCTTTCAATCTCATGGGACTCAGTTTAGTTAATTAGGATAAGAGATATAAATCCATTTTTTATATTTCTTATTATAAATTTTTCATCGAAAAAACACTCAATTATATTCTATACCTTTTTTCTTGTACAGACTCAATTCTATACTTTGGATCAACTAATTTGCTTTTATTTTTATTTTTTAAATTTACCGTTAGGTCAGCTCAATCAACATAGTTACTTTACTTGACTCAATTATGTATGATAAATCCTACAAATGTTATGCACTGTTAAAAACACATGACATATTAATTGTTTCTCCCATAACTCTGCCCATATGGAATACAAACTAATAAATTCTAACATCACTTTGGTTGTTCATAAACTCGTGGCCTCTAGAACCTGTGAATTTTCTCTTGGTCTTGTTTTTCTATGTTACAAATTAAACACTTTCTTCTTCTATTTTCGAGAGTCAAATAAATTTATGTAGGGAATACTTTCTACTAAAAAATAAGGAAAAAAGTGTTCCGTACGAACAAGCTAGTGACGACTAGTGCACCCGTGCGTCGCCTTTAATTATTATTATTATTATTATTATTATTATTATTATTATTATTATTATTATTATTATTATGTAGTGAGTAGTGACTGCGTATACTTGTAAGTTGTAACATTTTAATGCGATAAAATACTGATCATAGCACACGAACTAACAGATTTTTCTTCAAGCCACCCACCATTCTACCCGTACTTCGTACGAATTCTTGAAACCAAATTTTTGTAATTATAATTTCTTGTTATTTTTAAGGGAATTATAATTTTTGTTTAATAAATACTTATTGCATATTTTAATTATTATTTGTTTTAAGTAAATTTTGCAATCAAAATATCTGAATTGAAATATTAGATATAAAAATATTAAATATGTACGTATAATCTCATAAGGAATAATAGAAAGGCTTATGTTTAAAATTTATATAGTTGTGTGATAAATTTTTTATATGTATTTGTCAAATAGTTAGATATACTTCTTAACTTTATATATGAACTTTTTTTGCCGCGTTTATTTGATATTTATTGTTGCCTGAAAAAAGTTCTGTATTCCACATATCAGTTTTGACTTGAAAATGATGCATGCATCGAATGCGAGAAAAAGTGTCTAGAGCCTGGAATTCATATTTTAGTAGAGTATTTGATTTTTCTAAAACAAACAGACATGTAAAGCGAGAAAATAAAAAGACATCTATTGTTAAAGTAAATTAAATATTTATAATTGAATTTTTTTTTGTATTATTAATATAAAACGTTGTATATAATTATTTAATGATGATAAATGTATTATATTTAAAATAATTATTTTAAAATAATTTAAATGATAATTTATAATTGAATGACAATATAGAATTATAAGACATTAAATTTTATTTATAATATAATTTTATTGAATGAACAATAAATAAATTGGTACTTTCTTATCTTATACACCCAGTTTAGCGAAAATAAATGCTTCGAAATATCCTAAAAATGCATCAAATTAACACTGACCAAATTGGGTTAATTATATGCAAGAAAGAAGTAGTACAGTAGATTGGAAGGGTTTGATTTAAGTTAATAAACATGTTCGAATTTATATTCTTAAGTGGCGAGGGATGATATATATGATATTTTAATATTAGGTTGTCTTAAAAAGAATTAGGAAGCATTACCAAAAAAGAAGAATCAGGAAGATGTTTTGTAGACACTAGTTAGGGTGTTTATAATCGTAGAGAGAAATGATTTTTTTATACAAAAAACAATAAGATATTATATAAACTACTCAAATCTATGTATCATTAAGTCAATTTTAGTGGGTCATAAAGAAAGAAAAAATAAATAAAGAGTGATAAATATAATAGATGGCATAATGTAAAAAAGAATAGTATTAATCAGGTATTTATAATGTAAAAAAATCGGAATGATAAGAGTGATAAAATGAGAAGTTAAAAATAGTATCAATCATGAATTTATAGTGTCAAAAAAATACAAGAATAGACAAAAATAGAACCATCTTTAAAAAACAGGAAACAAAAAAGACGGTTTCATAATTGTAGTTGAATAGTATAATTTTTAATAATACATAATTCAAAGATGATTTATGAATCGTTGTTGAAGGTGTCAAACAATCGTCGTTAAAGACCTACTTTATAGTAGTGATAATGTCTGCTTCCAAAAAAAGTATTTATAATGTTCAATAAAAAATTTAACATTTAATAAAATAATGATAAAAAGGCAATATACTTATACACGTTAAAATTGTTTTAACATTTTCCTATATGGCTATATCTTGCTTTGAATTGGTTGTACTTATTGATAGCACACTATAGTACATAAACTACTCGTGTTTTTTAAATTAAAGTTTAACATCATAGCACTTGGTGTTTGAAGGACCTCAAGGGAAATCGTGCACCATGGTAGTAAGGACTCCGCATTGGGTAGTTCCCCATTACAGGATTTGGGGATTACCATTTTCCATGTTCTACTCCACCAGATCTTCTCAATTCCTCCATGAAAGACCTAATCAAGGCGTACTCAAAGCCTTTTTGTGCCTCCTGTTATCTCCTGTGGTAAATTGGCATTCTTTACTAAATCGTATATTACAATTGTGAAGAAGGAGTTGTTTGAATAAATTTCTCAATAGACAAATAAGAGAATAAAACAAAAGGATAAAATGAATCAATTAACTTACAAAGTTATTTAACTTATTTATATTTGTTTTTAGAGAAGTTAAATGATACCACTTCCATAAAAGTATACAAGTTGATTTTAACTTATGAAAGACATTTAATTGTTATTTCTTGTCTTACAAATACTTATTTGAGAAGTTTATTCAATGAGGCGTTGAATGCCTTACTCCCAAGGCCATGTGCATGTAATGGCTTTTAATTGTTATGTCCTTCAACAGAGAAGTGGAATTTCAAAGTTTATTGAGTCCTACCTACTTCGGAAACTCCCATTGGAAAAGTATGAGCTAAAACCAGAGCACCCCTTTGAGGAGGATTATGCATCCTGTCAAATGGCTATCGTGCCCGAAAATTTTTTCTCCGAGGCTGATAAGGGGAAAATTGTCTTCAAAAGAGCATCAAATTGGTCCTTTTGGAGTGGGGGAATTGAATTTGAAGACAACTCTAAACTTGAGGCTGATGTTGTGGTCCTTGCAACAGGTTATGATGGGAAGAAGAAGCTCAAAAGCATCTTACCACGTCCTTTTTGCAGCTTGTTAGATTACCCATCAGGTGTTATGCCTTTATATAGGTGAAGGACTATTTTAATTTTTAATTATTACCTTTAGACCTAAATATAAAAAAAATTAACTAACTTACACGGGTAATAAAGTTAGTTAATGTTATTTAATTCTAGTGTTGATATTTAAAAAATATTTTTTCTTAAAGTGTCATTTATTGAAATTTAATATTAAGAATAAAAAGAAGTTATCGGTGTTATAATCACAATTAATTGAATGATATTTTTGAACTAATATCATTAAATAAGTCAAATAGTTAAAATTTACTTATATTTAGTCTCAAATATATATATATATATATATATATATATATATATAATTGAGACCCAATTGTTAGATCATAAACTTTTTTTCTATTGCAGGGGAACTATTCATCCGTTGATTCCAAATATGGCCTTTGTGGGTTATATTGAGAGTGTTTCAAATCTAGCCACTTCAGAAATACGATCCATGTGGCTCTCTGGACTAGTCGATAAGAAATTTGAGCTCCCTAGTATTGAGAAGATGCTTTCACAGACACTTAATGAGATGGATGTCATGGAAAGATCAACTAGGTTCTATAAAAGGCATTGCAATTCTACTCATAGCATCAACCATAGTGATGAAATGTGTGAAGATATGGGTTGGAGTTCATGGAGGAAGAAGAACTGGATTACAGAGGCATTCAGCCCTTACAGTAGTGAAGACTATAGGAAAAAAGATTGAGAATTAATATAATAACCATTCTATCTGTGGTCGCATTAATAGTCCTAAGATGTGTAAGAAAAACAAAAAATGTCCTGACAAATAAAGAAATGTTCAATGTGGTATCTGTTTTAAAGTTTGTAGAATTATTCTTCAGAAAGTAAATTTAAAAATATGACGTTTTCACGAATAGACTTTAAAAAACATTCCTAAACATTGTTGATAGTAAAAAACATGACATTACAATGTTTTCCATGCTACTTTTCCATCACAATATTGGAAGTTACCGTGTAATACAACTCTTAACTTCCTTCCGACTCCCTTTTTTACCTTTTAATTATTATAATTTGAATTTTGAAAAAATATTTCCAAAATATTATATTATAACCAAACATTTTTATTCATAGAGTTCTTTGAGATGTAATTACATATAACATATGTTGAAACAAATGTCCCCTAAGCAATATGTTCAATACCTCCTTAAAATTATTATGTCTTTATCATTGCCTAGAAGTTCATGGTATAAGAAAGAAGATAACAATAAATATTAATGGACTTAAATATATTTTTCATACTTAAAAATAAGACATTTTCATTTTATTATCTAAATTTCATTTTTTTCATTCAAAGTACTCCACATTTTTTTATGTTTCACTTTAGTATCTGTCACTAGTCTTATTCTATAAAGTAACAACATAGTAGATAAAGTGTCACGTCATCAATTCCTAATAACTAACACATTAATAAATTTTTTACATCATTTTTATTATTTAAATTATTTAAAAAATCCAATTTTTATATTTTATTAACTAATAAAATTAAAAAGAAAACATGAGTTCCCTTTTCAAAAACATCCCCTCTTCGAAAACTTGAAAATGTGAGTTCATCTTCTCGGTAATGGCTTTTTGTTATGGCTAATGGTGAGTGTTATCGAGGTTGAATGTGATATCTACTAAGTGGAAACAAAACAAGAGAGTCTCCTTCACGTGTATGTATTGTCGCATTCAAGAGAGGAGGTTAGAGCTATTAATATTGTTACATTCACGTGTTTGAACTGTAGTAGGTATTGTGATTTTTTTTTTCGTTTTGTTTATTTGTTTTCCCTTTTTAAGTGGTCCCCTTGTCTCTTATTACGTTGTTCCAATGGTCCCTGTTTTGTGAAGTTCAAAATTTTTTATTTGGTTTTATTAGGGTATGACTAAGGGTTGATTAGGGTCAACAAGGGTTCAAGTAGGGTTTGATTAGGATCTAACCAGGATTGATAAGGGTATGATTTATGTAACACCCCAAAATTTAGGGAATTACAGACAATTACTAAGAGTAAAATGTTAATGAAAGGCAATAGAAAATTTAGGGCAAAATGACAAGAACGGCCCTGAACAATTTCAGAAATGACGTTTATATCCCTAGGGTGAAAATGACAATTTTGCCCTGAACAATTCTGGAAATGACCAATGTATCCCTAGGAGAAATTACCAAAATATCCTTGGACAATTTCATAAATGACAGATAGGTCCCTGAGGCACTAAAAGACCAAAATACCCCTGGATATTTTATTAATGACCAAATTGTCCTTAGGC
>PYAF01005227.1:81288-100089 GCA_007407185.1 Glycine tomentella | reverse complement strand
TGTCAGATAGTTAGAGGAACTGAGTATGAGCGTTCAGACAGTGAGGAGTCTGAGCTGGGGGGTGCTTCGGCAGTGAGGAACTCACGCCACCCATGATGATCACATGCAGTGTGGGTGACTTTCCTGTGCACCACTGTGACACCCTGACTGATCATGCAAGTTCTGGACCAGTGATTGGGGCTATCTGACTGTGGCCACTAAATGTTGATGATTTTATGATAAGCTGAGATCTTAGTCATGCATCATATAAAAAGATGAGCATGCATCTTATTCATCACATAGTTGGGTTACTGCTTGATGATCTGTATACTGTATAGGTTGTGTGGTCTTTTTATAATTAAGATTTTATCCATATGTGCTTATATATATATATTATTCAAACTATGTTTGTCATAAACTTACCCGAGTTGTGTTTGTGGTTGACACCTGTGATGACCCCAATTCATTTGGACGAGCAGAGGAACAGGAAAGCATGAGCTGTTGATGAAGATTGTTGAAGAAGTTTTTGATGAACTGTTTGTTGTAGTCTGTAATTTTGTGGCATGTAATTTGTAGTAGATCGTCTGTGTATTATTTTGGATAACTGTATCTGGACTGTATCTTATTATTATTATAATTCAACCGTGGTGAGGAAGAACCGTGTATGTCACAAACGAATCATTTGCAAGTGAAGCAAAAAGAATTTTCGTGAAAATTTATAACTAAAAAGGTTATAATACAGAAAGGACACGAATTTCCATACAAAAACAATCAAGCACGAGTGAGCTAAGAGAGGCGTTACAATTTATGTTCAATTAAGGTCTGATTAATGGTGGACAACAAATTGATAAAGATTATTTTTATTTCTATTGCAGGCATGACTTTCAAATTAAAATTGCATCACAATGATTTCTTTCAAAGAGACCATGTGATGCAATATGTTGGGACTAGCAATTCTGGAAGAGTTATTGATATAGATGTTGAAAAGTGGTCATTCTTTGAAGTGATTGTCATTTTAAAAGAAGACTTTGGATATGGTGATCAAGCAATCAGACTATGGTGGAAAGGTGGTGATGGAGAGTATAAGGAGATTACTATGGGCAGTCATGCATTGGAGCTATCTAATTATCCTATTGCTAACAGTTGTGAGGTAGAGTTGTTTGTGGAATGTGTTGGTCGTAATGAGGGGTTGTGGATGACAATTTTTCTTGTAATTCTGAAGACAATAGTGATGAATCAGTGAAGGATGTCCAGTGAGATGACTTTGAGGAGGAAAGGGCAATTGGATTAGATGGTGGTTTTGATTTATCTATTCTAGGAATTGGTAGACTGAAAAATAAACGAATAAAAAGGTTGACTATAAAAAAGTGTGTAATCCGAGGGAGGAAGGTGTTGCAAGTGATGATGCTAGTGCCAGTGTTTTTGTTCATAATGATGATGACAAAGCTAACAACCAATGTGTAAATGTTGAAGAAATTTATGTATATGATGATTACTTCAACCGGGAGGCAAACTTACCAAGTGAAGTGCAGAGTGATGTACATTTCAGGTCGGTGGACAAGGCTAGTGTGGATAAGAAGGTTGCCGGTAGGGGTAAGAGGGCTTAACACAACTATGTGAATGTCAGTGGTAGTTTATTTGTGACACACGCTTTTCCTGAAGATGATATTGAAGATGGGTATGTTAGTGAACAGTTGTGCATTGATGATTCAGATGAAGAGGTATTTAAGAAAAAATATGAAAGTTTCAACAATGACTTACTCTGTAAGGAATTTAAATGGAAGTTGGGATTGGAGTTTGGTTCTCTGAAAGAGTTTAAAGAAGCCATACTGGAATACAATGTGTTAAATGGGAGAGAGATCAAGTTTGACTGCAATGATAAGAGGTGAGCAAGAGCAAGGTGTATGCATTGCAATGACTATTTGGTATATGTCAGTAAGGTAGGTCAGAGTGACACATATAAGCTTAATACCTTACATCCTAAACACATGTGTGAGAGGGTTTTTAATAATACAAGTGCTAAGTCTACCTGGGTGGCCAAAGTATTAATCAATAAGATGATGGCAACAACTGTTGACATGTCTCTAAAGGACATAATTGGTGAAATAAGGGTAATTATTCAATTGGAATTTCAATGTCTAGGGCATGGAAGGCCAAACACTAGCAAAACAAATAATTGATGATGATTGTATCAAACATTATTCTCAAATTTAGGCATATGCAGCTAAATTGAAGGAAATATGTCTAAACAATTCATGCTTGATTCGAGTGGAGAGACCATCCATTGAAGTACTACCAAGATTTGGTAGTTTCTGCATGTGCTTAGAAGGTCCAAAATCTGCATTCAAAAAGGCATGTCGATCCCTAATTGGTGTAGATGGATGTCATCTCAAAACAAAGTTTGGAGGACAACTCTTGATTGTTGTTGGCAAAGATCTGAATGACCAGGACATGCCTATTGCTTTTGCAGTTGTAGAAATAGAGACCAAGGAAACATGGAGATGGTTTTTGAACTTGTTGTTGGAGGATATTAGTCATGTTGAAACCAACAGATGGGTGTTAATTAGTGATCAATAGAAGGTAAAAACTACTTGTTTGTATTGTATAGAAATATTTTGATGATATTTATTGGATTATTTTTATGAGTTACTTTATGTGTAGGGATTACAACAAGTATTTCTAGAATTTCTAAGACAAATAGAGCATAGATAATACCTGTGACATCTTTACAACAATTTTAAGAAAAATATTGGGGGTGGGCTAATGCTCAGAGATTTGATGGTGGGGGCTACTAAAGCTACTTATAAACAAATGTGGAAACACAAAATGCAGTAGATTAAGGACATGAATGAAGTTGCATATCATTTGTTGTATAACCTTGAGAGGAAACTATGGTGTAAGTATGCTTTCTCACATTACCCCCAGTGTGATATTTTGATGAACAACCTAGGTGAGTCCTTTAACAGTACAATACTAGTAGCCAGGGATAACCCTATCATAACCATGTGTGAGTGGATTATAATGTACCTCATGAATAGGTTTGCAACCCTTAGAGACAAATTGAAAAATTACAGAGGTGAGATTATGCCTAAGCCCCTGAAAAGGTGTCTGGGAGGTTGAAAAGTCTAGGAATTAGGTAGCTGCTTGGGGAGGAGATGAAGATGAAGATTTTGAAGTCACACATCTGCATTCTGGAGAAAATTTTACTATTGACATAAATAAGTAATATTGTTCATGTAAATTCTAAGGATTGGTTGGCATACCTTGCAAACATGCAATGGCTGCCATACAATTCAAAAAATTTAAGGTTGTGGATTATGTGGATACATATTATTCAAGGGATACATCTGGTGTTTGTTATGGACATAAGGTGGCATCAATTAATGGTATGAATATGTAGCCAGTTACAGAGTATAATGAGATCCAACCACCAAAATACAAAAAAAAGGTTTTGGTAGACCAAATAAGTTGAGAAGGAGAGAGCCTAATGAAGATCCTAACATGCCAAGGCTAAGAAGGGACATAACTCCTTATAAATGCAGCCAATGTGGAGTAATAGGTCATAATACCAGGAGATGTACATTGTCACCTCCAATAGTACCTAAAGAAGTAAATGGGGGAAGCCAGTGGAGCTAGTGGAGCTACTGAAGGTGCAGCTGCTGGAGTTCAAGCTGAGCAAGCGAATCTAGTTGAGGGTGCAACTGGTCCTATTTAGTAGCAAAGGAATGTCAACCAACAAATCAAATCTACAAACAAAAACAATAAGGTAAATTTTTTATACATGCTTAACATACTATATGACAATTCATATAGTATAATTTTTACACTTAAATTTGTAGGGAAAAGGTGTGCAACAACAGTCTGTAAGAAAAGCTCTTGGTCCTCATCAAGTTCATCAATAGCAGCAGGCCAAACCTATAAATAGACACACAACGGGACTATGAGTATCAATCTCATGTACTAATTTTGTACTAATTGCATCAATCTCATGCACTAATTTTGTACCTTTCAATTTTGTAGGGACACTTTGGACAAAACAAATCTGTGAATGAAACACTTCAGAAAAATGCTCTTAAACACGAGGCACCAACAACAAGCAAGGCACCAACAATAAATATTGCAAATTCAAGCAAAAAAATGAAAGGTTGTCAACAACCAACTGTTGAGAAGAAGGTTCAGAAAGAATTGGTATTGTTTCCACTCATGCCAAGGCAAGCACATCAATTAACAAAGCTAAAGGACCAATTAAAGATAATAATGGACAAAAATAGGACTATGTGAAAGACTTTGGTAGTGGGGTTTGGGAATCTTGCTTTATTGTTACTATACTGGAACCATGTGCATAGTATGTTGTACCTTTTGGATATTTGTTCTAGACAACAAGAATCATAAGTACTTTTTTATGCCTTTTGGAACCATGTGCACCTTTTGCTACTTTATGTAAAAATGTCAGTTATATTAAACAATTGTCACTTATGTAAAAATGTCACCTTTTGTTGTTGGAAATGCAAGTACAAAATTTAAATAGGGACCAAAAAGATAAAAATTGATTTAGTAGGGAAGAGCAACAAGTTCATACAGAATAATGCCCATAACATAAACTCATATCACTGGAAGCATTTGTTAGCTATGAGGAAGATGGAGATATGGAATCAAGAAAAATGAAGAATGCAATTTTTTATGTTTTACATGCCCACTCAATTGATGGCATTTGTAATTTCTTGCTTAAGTTTGGTTCAAGTGGTTAAAGCCTCATAATCCTCACTAATCTTGATTAATTCATGCATTCATACATACATTTAATCATGTTTAATCATATGGTAATAAGTAATTAGATGTAAAGTCATAAAGGCAATTAGATATTTATAAAAATTGTATTTCACTATTTTAATCGATTACATATATGATATAATCGATTAAATGCATGTGATTGGATCTGCATATTGCCTTATGAACATTTTAATCAATTACTATTGACTCGTAATCGATTAAATATGCCTAACACTGAAATAGACATATTATGTGATAATCGATTACTTCACGGAATAATTGATTATCTAAGTCACTGCATATTTTACAAATGCATTTTCATCTTGTTTAATCGATTACCAAATATTCGTAATCGATTAAATATGCATTGATATGTTTTTCACATTGTCTGTGATAATCGATTATTTGGGAAATTAATCGATTACACATGTGTATTAGAAAACTCAAGTCATCTGGAATAATCGATTACATGATGACTTAATCGATTATTTTGTTCTTGACAAATTTCAAGATTTCTGATAAACACTTTAATCGATTATCTTGTTGAAATAATCGATTACATTGACCAAATAATCGATTACAGTTAGTTAAGTCTGTTTTTTTTATAAATAGAATAGCTTGCACTGAGTTTATATATGAAATATTTTGTGATATATTCGTACAAGCCTTGAGAAAATCACTTTCTAGAGTTCTTAAAACACAAAGGCAAGAGGGAGAAGAGAAAATCAAAGATGCTAAGAGTCATGATGTGTTACATGTTATGAAGTCATTATTCACATGTTGTGAAGAGTTATTCAAGCTTTCTGGTTAAAGAAGTCATCAAGAAAGATTAATTGCATACATTCTCAGTTTGGTTAGATAATTCATTTCATTGAATTTACTGAGGAATAAGAGGTGATATCTTTCTTGAACTATAAGCTTGGTTATTTTTGGTTGATATTTGTGTTGTATTTGTATTGAATGTTCTTATAACAAATTGTAATCTTTAAAGCTTTTTCTAAAAGGGTTTCTAGAGGAAAGAATAGAGAGGGGATCTCTGGTTCTTGATCTTTTGAAAAGTCTATAGGTTTAGATTTTGAATTTTACCTAGGGAGGGTAAAAGAGATCATTGTAAGCTTGTAAAGATATTATATTTGTTATAGTGGAACTTCGACCAAGATTTGGTTAGAAAAAAACTGGATGTAGCCTCCAAGGTTGAGAGGTGAACTAGTATAAATCTTGTGTGTTTGAATATTTCTGTTTATGTTCATAATATTCTTGAAGTATTAAGTTTTGTTCATATCACAAGACTGGTCACAACACAAGAGAGATTTGATTGGTTAAGGTGAAGGTGAAGAAAATTGTTTTCTTTAATTGTTTGTAAAGATACGATCCTTCTTGAAAGTCTTCCGCTGTAACATTTTTGAAAGAAAATTTTAAAAACTCTAAGGAAAAACCAATTCACCCCCCTCCCCCTCTTGGTTATTTGCATAAGTGTTCATTATATTTTCAACATCCAACTACATTAGATACATCATTGTGATTTTCCAAAATTTACATTTCAACCTACCAAATTTAAGAACACAATCATTTCAAGTTAAAACCAACACTTACCATAAGTAAATACACACAAGGAAAATCAGATACTTGTATCACCACCAACATTAACTGCAATTATAATGCTCAGTAAAGAAATGAACACCTAAAGAACTACAACTACAAAACCTAACAGCTTCATTTTATTCCTTTGAACATCAAGATTCTTCTTTTTCCTTCCAATTTTACTTTTCAACTCCACAACTTGCTCAGAAGATGCACGACGTTCTTCCTCTTATGCAATATTTTCCCCTTCTGCATATGCTTTTGCTTCCTCCATTAATGAAGCAACTTTTAGCTTTAGCTCTTCATTTTCCCGAACATACCGGACCACCTCACTCTCCTATGCAAACATGTTATTCCCAGCCTCAGTATCACCGATTCATTCAAAAAATTGCAATAATTTGATTCCTACATCACAATACTCAATAAACATTCAGCACAACAGAATAAAACCCAAAACAAAACACATAATTTAGATTTGCTTACATTCTAGTGTGGGCATCTCCAAAAACTTATCCCCAAATGGTTCACACTGCCTGACGTGAACATAGTAGCGGGTACCTCACATTTTCACTTCACCATACCAGAGACCGAGGATGACGATGATGACCCACTTTTTCCATTCATCCTCTCAGCCATCAACAGAAACATCCTTATGGTTCAAAATTTCAAAATGCCTCTCAAGAGCGTCCCGTAGGGTTCGACATATGCAACAACACCCAAATGCCTTCATTAGGGTTCGAAAAGGGAACTCACGTATTCTTTTTAATTTAATTAGTTAATAAAATATAAAAATTGAATTTTTTAAAATAATTTAATAATAAAAAATTATGTAAAAAATTTGTTAACATGTTAGTGATTAGGCATTGATGATCTAGCACTCTGTCTACCACGTCATCACTTCATAGAATGAGACTAAATAGGTACTAAAGTGAAACATAAAAAATGTCGAGTACTTAGATGAAAAAAATGAAGTTAAGGTAGTAAAATGAAATGACCGATTTTTCAAGTATGAAAAACATATTTAAGCCATATTAATTTAGCATCAACCATATGTCAATGTCAAGACAAGCATTACAAAAATTGAGTGATAAAATAATCTAACATGTAAGGAAATTCTTAATATACAATTAATCCCTAAATCAATAATTTCTAAAATAAACCCTAATTGCAGCATGTGTAATATAAAAATATTTATAATGACCTGGATATCACTACTGGAAACAAGGTTTTCGACGACAGCGGAACAAGGATGGTTATACAAAATCGTCTTAGAAGAAAAGGCTGTGGCATTTTTGTAAATATTTGAAATTTTTAAGACGAAAACACACTACGAAATCAATTTCTTTAAGATCCGTCTTTAAAAGCAAGACTTTAAAGATGGTGGTAAAAAATTGTCATTGAAAACCTTTTGTTTCCCCTTTTATCTCATGTACGCGCACACTACACTCGTGCCCTCTCACATTCTACTTAGGGTTTCTCATTGATATCCCTTTCCCTACTTTCTGAGCATATCAAAGTTATTCCGTTCAATGCCGATCGGTGGGACCCACCGGAAAATGCCGACAACATCTGTGAGGCACCACCACCGCGTCGTCAAGATCAGCACATCCACACCTAGCCCCGAATCCAACCAACAACCTTCGACCCCTAACTTTCCACAAACACAAGGCCTACCACCTCCGACTAAACACCGCGCGCCCTCGTCAGCATCAAAACTCCACCACCATAGCCCACCTCAACCCAAACACCTAAGCACCCACATCAAAACCCTCTTGCCACCCTTCACCCTCACCTTGTTTGGCATCAGACTAGCACTGCACATGCTGGGGTAAAGCTTGACGAGTGCGAAAAATCCTCTGATGTTGCCATGATTGGAGATTTCTGATTTGAGGGCTAGGGATTTCAAATTTGGTGGCGGGGATTTCTGATTTTGGAAGTTAGGATTTGGTTTGGCTACTTAGAGATGGAAAAGATCTTAGAAATTGATCCCTCAAATGATCAAGCTAGGAAAACCATTTGGCGGATAGAGCCCTTTGCTGCAGAAAAAAAAGGGAAAAAATGAAGGAGGAAATGATTGGTGAGTTTTTTTTTTTGTCTTTCTCATGTTTTTTTAATATTTATAGTGTTTTTCTGGTTTTGTTGTATCTCTTGTGGTATACTTTGCTAAAATTCCTATGAAATTAGGATTGAAGAAAAAATATTATTGTTTTAGGTTTATTGATTATTATGGTTGATGTTTGAATGCTTCATTGCTTTCAAGGAAGGAGTTAGTTACAAATGTCAATCATTTGACTATTTTTACTTAGTGGGTTTGATGATCATAAATTGACTTTGGTTGGAAAATTGTTTTCAACTGAATATGTGCATAATAAGTTTTGATAATACTGGTAATATATTGAAACTAGTTTCTATTTTAGGTGAATGCTAATGAATGTCATGAATCCAAAATATGTTGATATGAGGATTTGTTGGTGCGTTTACTTTTAAAGTAAATTTTTTAATGATTCAATCGCTGGTGGCAGTTCTTAATTTTTGTTTGTGTCTGTGATTTTGATCTATAGGAGGCGATTTTGTCCCTTGTTATGTCACAGACTCACATGAGACACTACAGATTGGATGGCACTGATATCTAACACTAATTGTTGACTAATAATTAACATTATCAGCTCTATTGAGTGGTCACATGCTAAGGCTTGTAGGACATATGTTAATGTCCTGTGTTTCTGAAATGCAAGTAAACTAATTTTTGTTCTTCTGAAATGCAAGTATATTTTTTGCAGTTTTGATTGGTTCCATGTAAGTTAGCTTCTACTTTGCAGTTTTGAGTGGTCATCATTCTAGGGTCATTTAGTGTATCAAAGTTTGTGTGCTGGCTTGTATCTTTGCACTGCCAGTGCATTTTCTTGAATGGTCACTACACTTAATGGCTTATCACAGCCAAGCATCATAAATAAACACGTCTTCATTCTCTCCTATTACAACTTCCACCAATTAAGTACTTTTCTTTACACGTCTTCATTCTCTCCTATTACAACTTTCACCAATTAAGTACTTTTCTTTCAGAGTCTGACTTCTATATGAGCTTATGTGGGTGTTGAATTTGACTATACAAAAGAGAGAGCAAAACTTCTTGAATTTAACTGGAAGAAGTTAATATTTGTTTGTTTGGTTTTTGGTCATTGTTATGTTATCACATTGTCTTCTACAACTAAAACTTTTAGTATACTCACAGTTATACTTCTAGCTTCAACTTCAACATTAATTTATAAGTGGCACTTCTTATAGTATAGTGAAAAGTTTTCAAGGTTGAGTATCTGTTCAGATCTCTGTATTGCATTGTTGTTGAAGTTAGCTAAGTTTTGGATGCGTTGAACCTCATGTTGGTAAATAAGCGGAAAGTTTCTTGCATTGATTATATATTGTTGTAATTATCCAACTCTTTACATGTCTAATGTAATTATCTTGTAGAATCAAAGTTCAAGTCGGACTATGATGGAGAATTATATTCATTAATTTCTATTCCTTTAAAGCCATCTTATAAACTTCTTACTGCACGTCATTTTATGTTTGCTTTCTTGGAAGCTACTTTCTTTATCATACAAAACACAAGTATAAATTCTAGAGAGAGTTAGTGGTACATGGTGATTGACCCATTGCAGATACAATAGAATGATCGACTAGCAGTTAGCAAGCTGGTTACCAGCTTGACAAGGGGATTGTTCGCTCACCTTTAGCCCAATGCCTTTTGATCCATTACACAAGTCAGGTGTGTTTCCTTTCATGTGTGCTTTATTACTGGAATGATATTTATTTTCTTAATTTGTATCTTCCATCATATATGTAGGTTATTCATGAATCACGCAATACATAGTCAGGGGAACGCTCCTTCTATGATTATCTTGAGAGTTGCCTTCGCCGCAAGTCAGACATGGTGATTTTTGAAGCTGCCAGGGCAATAATAGAGTTTGATGGTGTAACAAGCCGAGAATTAACTCCAGCAATTAATGTTCTTCAGTTATTCTTAAGTTCGACTAAGCCAGTCTTGAGATTTGCTATTGTCCGCACCTTGAACAAGGTAAGCCAGACTTTAATTACTCAAATTTCACTAAAGTAATTTTTATGCTGTCGTAGAATATGAAATAAAGAATATTTGGCATGCCTCTCAAGTCTCACACCTTGCTATCATTGGAATGAGTATTTTGATTTTTTCCTTCTAAGATTTGGAGTTGATAGAACATCAAGACTTTCATTGTTCCCTAAATATTCTAATGAGATTTGCCATGGTCAAACATGACAAGGTTTTTAATCATTAAGTGTGACTTGAAACTTGGCAGGTGGAAATGACGCATCCAATGGCAATCACCAACTGCAACATTGATATGGAAAGTTTAATCTCTGACCAGAACAGAAGCATTGCTACCTTCGCTATTACTACACTTTTGAAATTAGGAAATGAATCTAGTGTGGATCGTCTTATGAAGCAGATCACAAATTTCATGTCTGATATTGTTGATGAGTTCAAAATTGTTGTTGTTGAAGTAATAAGATCATTGTGCCTGAAGTTTCCTTTAAATATTGATCTCTTTATGTGTCCCTGAATATAGTTTTTGACTCCCCATACGCCATATGTTACATTGTGCATATTTATTTCCTAGAGGAATGTTTTATGCTGATGGTTTGTATTTTGCTATTATTTTCAAGATGAATTTCCTGAGTAATATTCTTAGGGAGGAAGGTCGTTTTGATTACAAGAAGGCAATTGTAGATTCAATTGTGATTCTCATTAGAGATGTCCCTGGTGCAAAGGAGACAAGGTTGCTTCATCTTTTTGAGTTCATTGAAGATTGTGAGTTCACTTATTTGTGCACACAGGTATTACTTCCGGCTTGTGCTTCATTATTCACTATTCGTGCATTTCTTTTATCTAGAATTCTACATCTTGGTTGTTAACCATTTTGTTCCCATTGTACTGTAGATACTTCACTTCCTGGGAATTGGAGGACCCAAAACATCAGACCCGAGCAAATATATTCATTACATTTATAATATAGTACATCTTAAGAATGCAATTGTTATGGTCAGTGCTATGAGCACACTGCAAAATTTGGTGCTGATGTTGATGCGTTAAAGGTTTTACTTGATTATATTTGTAGTGGTTTTCTTTAAAATTTATAAAAACATTTTTTGGGATATTTGGTGTCAACTTAAAATCTCATACTTTACTCTTTCAACCCCGCATATTTATTATGTTAAGGCAATGTCTTTTTGACAATGATGATGAGGTGAATTTCTTTACCTTGTTTTAATGTATTATGTGGCATTTCTATAATAATGTGGCTTGAGTTGCATTAGTTGTGTGGGGTTTTTTTGTACATCTTTAGTATTAGTTGCATGAACCTGTGAGTGTAAAATTTTAATTTTGAGACTCATTAGATGGAGAATATAGCAAAATTGTGATTCTGCAGACCTGTGGAGCTTAAGTGCACACTAGGTGATGCTTAAGCGCAACAGGGGACCAGTGCTGTCAGAAGATTAGCACTTAAGGGTACATTACCCTACACTTAAGCACAACCTGACAGAGTGAAAGTGACTTTCATGCTTAAGCAAATACACATTGGCGCTTAAGCGTGAGTATTAGGGACATCTCCTTTGTTGAATTCCAATTTAATTTCAATCTTAAATACTTATTGATGTGTATGTGAATCTTGAATGAAATGGATTGAGCTGATTTCTTGTTATTCCCTATGCAATTAACATTCATATGTTGAAATGGGTGTTTGATTATGAGAACTTCTTGTGTGAAAAGTTTCACAATGCTCAGATGAACTATGTTAAAGTTTATTATCTGTGAAAATGATATGAATGATGAATTCATGTGGAATTGAACAAGAAATGAATGATGATAAGTTGAATGAGATGTGCATAATGAGTTGATGAAATAGATTGAATTAATATGAATGGATTGAGTTAATTATGAAATGAATTATTGATGATGGTGGATGAATGTATAATGATGTGATATCACTACTAAAAAAGCATCATTCAACATTTTCCACATCCGTTTTGAACCGATGTTGAATTAGGCGGTGTTGAAAGTGTGGAAGTTAACATCGGTTTTCAAAACCAATGTTAACGAAAAGTATACAACATTGGTTTTTAGTAAAAATCGACGATGCTATCTAATAAACAAAAATGTAAAAGAATGTAAAAGCTAGAACTTCAACATCGGTTTTCATACGGAAACCAATGTCGTAGTGTAAGTTAACATCGGTTTTCATATGAAAATGGATGTTGTTTTCTAATTTTTTTAATATTTTGACTGTTTTTTTTTATTTTACCATTTCTTCAACCTGTAAATAAAATGCCAGACATGCAGCCAATTTTAGAATACAATACAATAAAATAATATTTCAATTACAATAGTCTCAATGTACATAAAAATGATTTCCTAACCTAATGTTTATACAATTGTTTAAAAATCCCTTAACCACCTAACCTAATATTTCATCTCTAACTTTAAGATAAAATGAAGCCCATTGAACCCTAATAGCCTTCAATCTCTCGGCTTCCAGTGGTCTTTCATCAGTGAAATACTGCATGACATAATAAAACATAATTTAATAAGTATAAAACAAAAACAAGTAAAAAAAATAAAATTAGTTTTGAATTAGACAATTACCATGTCTCAGTTATCTCTGAAGCCTCCTTGGACTATCGTCAACATCCAATGCATGACATATTAGCCACACTCAGTGCTTCCCTTTTGCTTATTACACTAAATTCAATAACATGGTCAAAGTTAAACGGAAATTAGTGTAAATATTAATAAAAATTATTTTGAATATATAAACCATGATTTATTAAAATACTTACTTTAAGCACAATCCATTTAGTAGTAGCCTTTGATTTATTTCCTTGAGTGTCATGGACTCCCTTCAAAGCACCGCTTAAGAGAAACATGCATGCATATTGTACAATTAACATATTCATGTGTTAGAAATAATAACATAAATGTCTTACAAATTACAACCTACCTGTTAATAATTCCTTTGAGGTAGTTATCAGGCTTGTTGTGCAACGAACAGAACCACACGACAACATTGGCCTTAGGATATATAACGATCAGTTGCCAATGTGCACTGCATTGGAGAAAACGAAGTTATTATACTACATACATTAATTAAATTCTTTTGTACAATTTTACTTACCCATTCAAGTATACTGCAAGGTGGACATTTTTCTATGAACTCTGCATCCATTTCTTGATATAGTCCTCGGATTCAAATTGAGATTGCCCAGATCTCTGTATGGACTGTGGCTTGACAAATCCATACACATATGGATGATCCGATTGCAGACATAAGTCATGCATATGCCTATTGTTTTATAAATAAAGTCAATTATGCATGAATATAAAACAATGAGTTATGTAGCCAATTGAAGGTGACTTACAGAATCCACAGTTGTATAACGGAGATGTTCAAACATTGACCACCATGGATGATCTCAGAAATATCCTCATGCTTTATGTACAACGGGAAGTTGTCATTATGCACCCCGAATAAAGTAGGGTCCCATGACACCTGCATGGGTCTAAGGAAAAGATCGGGGATGGTCAATGTGATCTGGTATAAGGGATCGACAATATGTTCCAGCTTATTTACAGGTTTCGCTAGTCCCTCAGGTCCCTGTTTATCCTACACAGTTAAGAAACATAAGTGAATGACTTTATATGAGACAAATAATTCTTAAATGAGAATAAACAAGGCAAAAATGAAATACCTTATTCACAATAGGCTGTACAAGATGTGACGGCCAAGCAAGGAAAGTGTTAAGGGTCTGCCCCACTAACTGAACCTCGTCAGTGGGTACAGGGACGCGAGCATCAGCATCTCGAACTTCCTCAACACCCACCTTGACCTAATCATTGGCAATAGGAACGCTATGCATGGTTGTCGATCCTTCATAAACTCTTCCAAGGGCAACCAGGCGAGGAGGATTGTCATCGACATACAACCCACTCCTGTAAGATGCACCCGTGTCTGGGTCATTCCTCGAGGGATCGACACAGCTTCCCTTGGTGCTGACACAGGCACTAAAAGGACATGACTGAACCTCTGGAGGAGGCATGGCACCCTGGGACTGCATTTGGGACCAGAAGTGGCTGAAGGACATCATTATTTGCTGCATAACTCTTTCAGTGATCGACTGCGTAAGTCTATCAGTGATCGACTGCTCCAGCTCGTCCATGATGTTGTCTTCCAGTCGATCCAAGTCTTCAGGCACCATAGACTTCTTCTTACGAGAGGTTGATAAAGCCGGTTCGAAGTAGTGTGTGATGGTGACACAGGCTCCAACAGCTCGAACACGATCGGGGTGCTTTGGTCGTCCAACGGCAGCAGTCAGTACATCCTTATGTCCACTGGCGATAAAGCTACCCTGTGTGGATTGCTCATCCAGGGAATCCTACAATCAAAATAAGTAAAACATTAGTGTTGTCATTTGTTTGGCAAAAATACATTAATGAATAGTTGACCCATCCTTTGACTTACAATCCTCTCTGCAATCTCACGTGCCGCCTCAAACGTCATTTGTCCAATTTTTTTGGTGCGAGCCAGCTTCCACTTCACGTGTCGCCCAACGGGGGACGGAGGATACAAGATGGTCTCCGTGCTGTCACCTTTGGTTGCTTCCTCCAATCGTTTCTTTTGTTTTTCCTCTATCAATCTCTTTTCTAAAAGGTCGTAACCCCCGTGAGACAACACGTGAGGGGTGGTGTTAAGCTTCTAAATGGCCTGGGCCTTCTTTCTAACATACTGTAAGAATTACACAGATAAGGTTATAAAAAAATGCGCTTGTGTTACTTCATAATTATGAAAATGTAAAACAATGCAACTCAGCTAACATCCCACAAAGCAGATCTACGTGTCTCATAGAATTGTTGCCACTTCTCCTTACTGATGCCATATTTCTCACAGACAATGTCGGCATCGAAGTCATTGCCTTGTGCCAAAGCCCATTTAGAGGTCAGGTCTGACTTAAATTGCCTCCATCGCTTTCCTACTGTCTGCAGAATTTTCTTCTTTGTCCGTTGGTCGGACGCTTCATGAATATCAAATTTAGCCTACAATACAAAAAACAAGTTTAACAGTTAAAATAACATTTAAATTGTATTACTTCAAACAGTGACACTGGATATAAAATCCCTTAGTTGAATGTCCTCCCAAATAAACTCTTTCTGCGCTACAGGAACTTCCTTCCAGTTACCAATGGTGACATCCACCTTATCTCTAGCCAGAATCCCTAGATATGTCCTCAATTTCTTTGCCTGAGGACCATCAGCCTTCCCAGTGGCAGGATTGACATGAACCACTGGTCTTTCAGCACCAGTAGGTCTGGTAGCCAGTGAGCTTAGTCGTGTTGCTTTCCTAGTCTTCTTCGCCGTAGACGACGAAGGTGCTGACTCAGGATGATGAGATGTTGACTCGGGAAGAGGAGGTGCAGACTTAGGACGAGGAGGGGAACTCGCTGGTATAGTCATGATTCTGTTAAAAACAAACAACACAAAGATAAGGAAATTTAAGTGACAAGTTAGGTTACTTATGAAATTGTAAAAATGCAATAAAGTTAATAAGGCAAAAAATTACATTAAGTGATGTTAATTAATTCTCCTTCATCATGATCATTACGATTTGCATGAACATCGTTAACAAGATCTTCTCTGTTGACGTCAGACATTTGTGTCGAGAATTAAGTGACACTAGTATCAACGGTTTAATCATCATCGTCAAGATTAATACCAATGGTTTTTCCATGTAGTACCATTGACCACCTTTAATCACATGGATTTTGAATATAAAACACATGTTTAGCTTGTTCTGCCATGATGAAAGGTTCAACTTGATAATCTAGCTTGTTAAGATCAACCAAAGTAAATCCCAAGTCCTCGGTCTGCACACCTCTATTGATATCAACCCATTTACACTTGAAAACACACAGTGAATGTAACATAATTAAGCTCCCAGATGACATGAATGACTCCAACGTAAGGCATGCACGCCAAACGTGGATTGTGGTCATGCACAATAGCGAAGTGCTGCAACTCAGCCCTAAGGCTAACCCCACTGTTTTGCATTGTGTTTTTTTCATCTTGTTGTTTGGTGTAGAATGAGTACTTGTTGATATCGTATCCCTGTCAACTTCTAACATTTCTTTTAGGCCCATCTGCTAACTTTCTCATTGTTTCAGATGAAGATTCATCACTAAATATTGTATCTTTAAACCAATTCAGGAAAGTCTTGTTATGCTCTTTCAACAACCCATTCTTCGTCATTCTTGGATTACTTTCCTTGACTAAGGATTCAAGACGAGCTATGTATGGCAGGACTCGTTACTGTTATTCAAGACATACAAATGGGCTTGTTGCAATTCTTGTAAACCAGGAGTTATAACATGCAGCCCTTGTGAACCCTTACCTGCAACTCTGTCGTCATGTCGAGCCTCGGGAAGGCCAATAGGTTTTGCCTTTTCAAGGTACTATGAACAAAATTGTACAGCTTCTTCTACAATGTACCTTTCAACTATGGATGCTTCAGGACGGTGTGGATTCTTCATATACCCTTTCAAGATCTTCATGTATCGCTCTACCGGGTACATCCACCGTAAATAAATGGGACTGTTGATTCAAGAGGAAGTATGAAAGGATGGACAAGGAATCAAGCTTTGGAGTTTTGTGCTTTCAACATGCCTCATAGCAAAGTGCCTTGGAAGCTTGAAGATCAATTGATTCATGTAAAAGGGAAGATGTGTTATCTGATAATCCAATGTGCATATCATGCATAATCATTTATTTAGGATTGTTAGATTGAGGACCAATTCAAAAGCATTTAACAAATAAGGCAAAATTAAAATCAAGTTTTTGGAAAAATAAAGTTTTGCTGCTTTAATCGATTACAGATATGTTGGCATCGATTATTTTGTTCTTCGTGCCTTCTAGAAAACAAACCAAGAACAATGTAATCGATTACATATCGAATTAATCGATTACCTAGGCTAAAATTGAAAAATCATATTGTCTGTCTTAATCGATTACAGAAGTTTGTAATCGATTACATATCATGCCTATGGCTAACATGATTTGCTGATTTAATCGATTACATATCGTTTTAACCGATTACATAATAGATTTGGAAATATTGGTCTGTCTGTCTTAATCAATTACCAAATTCCGTAATTGATTACACAGTGCATTTAGAAAAACATGAGTGTTTGGTTTAATCGATTACATGACAGAATAATCGATTACAATGTTCATAGCTTAAACCCAGAACATATTAGGAGCACTTTAATCGATTACATTCTTGATTTAATCGATTACATATGCGAAATAATCGATTACAAGAGCGTGTTTAATCGATTATTTTCAGTTAGGAAGCTGTTATAAATTGAACCCGTTGCCCTGTGATTTTAAGAGTTGAGCAATTCGTATTCTGGGCAATCACAAACATTCATGAGCTTTCTTTAGTGAGTTTTCTGAGCTTAAAAACATCTTGGCTTCACAAAAATTCATATGGGTTGTTAATTTGAAAAGTGAAGCATATTGAGTTTCAAAGAGTAATGAAATGGATGCTTTGATTTTGTTATTCTTTCTTTCAACCTGGTGAATCATACATATGCATCTTGTTCATTGGATTATCAGGTGAATTCGTTCGTTATTCTTTGTGGTTGTAAGTCTGTTTTTGATTTCTGTAAAGATTGACTTATTGTAAATGGGTTTCTTGCATGATGACTAGAGATAGTATTTCTCTAGGGGTTGCTGAGTAGTGTTCTCAGTGGGGATTGGTCTCTAAGAATCTAATAGTGTTTTAGATTTCTGAACTTTATCTAGGGTTGATAAAGAGAGGCTTGTAATATCTTGTAAGAACATTAATTTGCAATAGTGGAACTCCATTCCAGTGTCGAGTGGAAGAACTGGATGTAGCTTCATAGTGTTTGAAGTGAATCAGTATAAAATTGTGGCTGATCTTTATTCTAATCTCTTCATCTCTTGATTGCTTTGGTTTGTGAATCAAATTATCTACATAGAAAGATTTCAATTGTCTATTGATATTCTTGACAGAGGAATTTGATTGAATATAAGATTCTTGGTTTCAAAACATTTTTAAAGTGATAAAGATCCTGTGGAAACTCTGATTTGAAAATTTTTAATTACCAAGGTTCAACCAATTCACCCCCCCTCTTGGTTGTATTGAAGTATTCCAATCATTTTCAATTGGCATCAAGAGCTGGTTCTTGAAAGTTGCTCAAGATCACTTTTTCTTTTCAAAAAGAAATATGAATACTTCACAAATAACCTTTAAGGAGGGTGCCTCTTTAAACAGACCTCCTATGTTTGAAGGGGAACATTTCAGTTTTTGGAAAAATAGAATGAAGATCTTTATTCAATCAAATGACCCAGGAGCATGGAATGCA
>PYAF01005227.1:52098-77006 GCA_007407185.1 Glycine tomentella | reverse complement strand
ATGAACAAGCTCATTAGAAAAGATTTAGTAATTGGGTTACCCAAACTCAAGTTTGAGAAGGACAAACTTTGTGATGCTTGTCAAAAGGGGAAACAAACAAAGAACTCTTTTCAAAGTAAAAACATTGTTTCCACCTCTAGACCACTTGAACTTCTTCACATTGATTTGTTTGGTCCTTCTAGAACAATGAGTTTAGGTGAGAATTATTATGGACTTCTGATTGTGGATGATTACTCTAGATACACTTGGACTCTGTTTTTGAAATCCAAGAGTGATACTTTCCTTGCTTTTAGAAAAATGGCCAAGCTTACTCAAAATGAGGAAGGTTGTAAAATTGTCTCTATAAGAAGTGATCATGGTGGAGAATTCCAAAATGAACATTTTGAAAAATTCTGTGAGGAAAATGGAATTAATCACAATTTTTCAGCTCCAAGAACACCCCAACAAAATGGTGTTGTGGAGAGGAAAAACATATCTTTTGAGGAAGGAGCTAGAACATTCTTAATGAGTCAAATTTGCCTAAGTATTTTTGGGCTGATGCTGTAAGCACTGTATGTTATACTTTGAATAGATTACTTATAAGGCCTATTTAAAAAAAAAACATCTTATGAGCTATACAAAGGGAGAAAGTCCAACATTTCTCATTTAAGAGTATCTGGCAGCAAGTGTTTTGTACTAAACAATGAGAAAGAATCACTTGGAAAATTTGATGTTAAGGCAGATGAAGCAATTTTCCTTGGATATTCATTAAATAGCAAGTTATAGAGTATTCAATAAAAGAACAATGTGCATTGAAGAATCTGTACATGTGATTTGTGATGAAACTAATCCCTCTAAGGAGGAAAAAGAGATTGATGGTGATGCAGGACAACTGGAAGAATTTATTGAAATGGACAAATCCTCAACCAAAAATGAAGAACCAAGTGCTGAAGCAAAACCCACATCTCCTGTTCAAGTGCCTAAAGATTGGAGAACAACAAGAGATTTATCACTTGACAACATCATAGGTGAAGTTTCAAAGGGAGTATCTACTAGATCTTCATTAAAGAACCTATGTTGTGATATGGCTTTTGTTTCTCAAATTGAACCTAAGAACATTGATCAAGCCTTGAATGATAAACATTGGATGCATGCCATGCATGATGAGCTCAATTAGTTTAAGAGGAATGAAGTTTGGGAACTTGTTCCTAGACCTTCATCTATTAAACCCATTGGCACAAAATGGGTTTTTAGAAGTAAACTTGATGAAAGTGGAATCATAGTAAGAAATAAAGCTAGATTGGCGGCTAAAGGCTATAACCAAGAAGAAGGCATAGAATATGAAGAAACTTTTGCTCCAGTTGCAAGATTGGAAGCAATCAAGTTATTACTTGCATATGCATGTCTCATGAATTTCAAACTTTTTCAAATGGATGTTAAAAGTGCATTTTTTGAATGGATACATTGAGGAGGACATATATGTTGAACAACCTCCTGGTTTTACTGATTTCAAACATCCAAATTATGTTTTTAAACTGAAAAAGGTGCTTTATGGTTTGAAACAAGCTCCTAGACAATGGTATGAAAGGTTAAGCAAATTTTTGCTTGAACAATCCTTTACAAGGGGCAGTGTTGATAAAACTCTGTTTATCAAAAGGCATGGCAATGATTTCTTACTGGTTCAAGTTTATGTGGATGATATAATTTTTGGTTCTACTAATCACGTGTTGTATAAGGATTTTTCATCAGCTATGCAGAAAGAATTTGAGATGTCAATGATGGGTGAACTAACATTCTTCCTTGGACTTCAAATAAAGCAAATGAAGAATGGAACATTTCTTAATCAATCCAAGTATTGTCTTGAAATCATCAAGAAATTTGAGATGGAGAAAAGCAAGGATGCTGCAACTCCCATGGCTACATCAACATATCTTGATTCAGATGAAAGTGGAATGAAAGTTGATGAGTCTAATTTCAGAGGAATGATTGGATCCTTTCTCTACTTGACAACTAGTAGACCTGATATAATGCTCAGTGTTTGCTTATGTGCAAGATATCAAGCAAATCCAAAAGAGTCTCATCTTACTACTGTCAAAAGGATCCTTAAATATCTCAAAGCTACTCCTAGAGTTGGTCTTTGGTATCCTAAAGGTGCTTATATCAATATTATTGGATATTCTGATTCTGATTTTGCAGGTTGCAAATTAAATAGAAAAAGCATAAGTGGCACTTGTCATCTTCTAGGAAGTTCATTGATCTCATGGCATTGCAAGAAACAATCTTGTGTGGCATTATCTACTGCTGAAGCTGAATACATCTCAGTTGGAAGTTGTTGTGCACAAAGTTTGTGGCTAAAACAACAAATGCAAGATTATGGAGTAGAACTGAATGAAATTCCTCTGCTATGTGACAATACAAGTGCTATAAACATATCAAAGAATCCAATAATGCACTCAAGGACAAAGCATATTGAGATTAGACATCATTTCCTCAGGGATTAGGTTCAAAAAGGTAACATAAAGATAGAATTCATTGACACCAATAACCAACATGCTGATATTTTCACAAAACCACTATCAAGGATAGATTTTATACACTTAGAAACATGCTAGGTATTCTTGATGAAAGTAACACTTGCTAGCCTGTTTAATATGTGTTTTGTGTGATGAATTAAAGCTAAAATGTCACAAGTATGTATGATTGCTTAGAACCTTGCAAAAAGCTGATAAATGCTCTGTATCTGATAAACTGACTGTAATAATCGATTACACCACGGGTTAATTGATTAAAATCATTAAAAATCACATTCAGTATGAAAAGTGTGCACATGTAATCGATTACATACATATGGTAATCGATTATTCTTCACATTGCCAGAATTCAACTATCTCTGGAATAATCAATTACACATCGAAATAATCGATTACATTGATCAAAATTCACCAAATGAATGCATGTCTCACTGGAATAATCGATTACTAAAGACTTGTAATCGATTACCCTAAACATTAAAAGTGATAGTTTCCCTGGAATAATCGATTACCACTCGGGATAATCGATTACTTATGCTCAGTTACCTGTATAATTCATAAAAATTGTCAAATAATCGATTACTGGTCGTCTTCAACCTCTGACTAAGATAGATTTAATTGATTACTTTAAAGAAATAATCAATTACTGTGTTTTTTCAGTGGCTCATTTGCTTTGAAATAATCGATTATTCATGCTGCTGAACGTAATCTGACAGGTTTTTATGGGAAATTTAACTGCCCAATTCGTTTTAAAACGAACCCAATGTCATTAAACTGTCACCAATAGCTATATTTTTGAAATTATGGACGTTTTGGGGTCTCATTTGTGCCTATAAATAGTGGATTACTAGCCTAAATGTCCTTGCACCTTATCTACTTCTATCTCTCTGCATTTTCTGAGTCTTGATAGTGTCCAAACCTTCAATCTTAATCATGTCTAACCCAACCCCTAAGAGAGTGAGAACATCCAAAAGAAAAGCTGGGGAATCTTCTTCAAATCCCCCTGCTCCCCAACCTGCAATAGGCTTGATCTGTGGTTTTCCACAGAGGCTGACAAGATGAACTATCTTTAGTTCAATGCCACCAAGCCTGTTGCTTCTCCCAAGTATCTTGAACTTGATTGGTTCATTAGGGAGGGATTCTGCCTTCCTTGAAGTCCAAGGGCTGAGAAGGTTTTTAGAGATGAAGGGTACTTTTTACCCCGACTTAGTTAAAGTCTTCTACACTTGCTTGAAAGGGTCAACGCAAGGGGACATGAAGTCCAAAGTAAAGGGTGTTGAGATGTTAATAACTTCAGAAATTTGGGAAACTGTGGCTGGGGTGGTTTGTGAGGGTGCTAGAAGGTTTGATGAGGAACCTGAGGGGTATAGTAAGATGGACACCTATAGAGAGATGCTTCATGATCCTCACATGAGGCTGAGGAATAGGCTGGGTACAGGACCTATGACTGCTGAGGATAGGCTCCTACATTACATAATTACATATGTCATAACTCCTAGGGCTACAAACCATGCCCAAGCAACTGATGAAGACCTCCAATTGGTCTATGGGCTGAAGAACAATATACCCATGAATTGGATGCTTATCTTTGAGGAAATCATGCTCAAATCCAAGAGGCTAGTGAACTACCCATTCCCCTATCCTGTCTTTGTCTCTAGGCTGATTGATCACTTCAACATTGATGTTGAAAATGAAGTGGTTGACAACACAAATTCCTCCAACAGTTTGATCAAGGAGAAGCATCTTACTAAGATGGGGATGAGGAAGACACCAAATGGTTGGGTGATGGCAAATCAACAAGCTGTTGCTGCTGATGTGGAACAAGTGGTGGCTAATTCAGAAGAGGAAGAGCATCAATAGCATCCACAGTCTGTTTATTCTGAGTTTGAATCATTGATGATTCAAAAGATGGACAGCATGCTCAAGCTTCAAGAGGATTTCAAGGGTGAGACTCATGAAGCTTTGGAAGAAATTAGGGAAAGGCTTGACTCAATTGAGGCCAACATGAATGATAATGCCTCACCTGAAATCTAGGATTGTTTAGATTTTTCTTTTTTATGCTTTCTTTTTATGTGTTTTATTAGCTTGTTTAAGTTTGTTTTAAATTGTCTATGTACTGCCTCCTAATGACTCAATCTAAATGGTATTTGCATTTTCTGTTCAATATCCGATGTGCATTATTTGTTTTTGACTTTTAACAAGCCAAATAGGGGGAGAAATGGGGAGATTGATTAAGAAGAAAAACCACTCTATTTGCCCCTATTTTTGGTTTAGTTTTTGTCAAAAAATTTGAATTGAGTGATTGCTTGAATTTAGGGGGAGCAACTGTATAAAATGGAAACTAACAAGTTTATATAATGCCTAGTTGAATGATTCATGAATGGACCTGCAGCCAAAAACATCTTGGCTTCACAAAAATTCATATGGGTTGTTAATTTGAAAAGTGAAGCATATTGAGTTTCAAAGAGTAAGGAAAAGGATGCTTTGATTTTGTTATTCTTTCTTTCAACCTGGTGAATCATACATATGCATCTTGTTCATTGGATTATCAGGTGAATTCGTTCCTTATTCTTTGTGGTTGTAAATCTGTTTTTGATTTTTGTAAAGATTGGCTTATTGTAAATGGGTTTCTTGCATGATGACTAGAGATAGTGTTTCTCTAGGGGTTGCTGAGTAGTGTTCTCAGTGGGGATTGGTCTCTAAGAATCTAATAGTGTTTTAGATTTCTGAACTTTATCTAGGATTGATAAAGAGAGGCTTGTAATATCTTGTAAGACATTAATTTGCAATAGTGGAACTTCATTCTAGTGTTGAGTGGAAGAACTGGATGTAGCTTCATAGTGTTTGAAGTGAACCAGCATAAAATTGTGGCTGATCTTTATTCTAATCTCTTCATCTCTTGATTGCTTTGGTTTGTGAATCAAATTATCTGCATAGAAAGATTTCAATTGTCTATTGATATTCTTGACAGAGAAATTTGATTGAATATAAGATTCTTGGTTTCAAAACATTTTTAAAGTGATAAAGATCCTGTGGAAACTCTGATTTGAAAATTTTTAATTACCAAGGTTCAACCAATTCACCCCCCTCTTGGTTGTATTAAAGTATTCCAATCATTTTCAGGGACCACACAACATAATTGCCGCCTCTTCTTCCAAGTCTTCTAACTTGACAAGGTCCACGACTTTGGCACAAATGGCATTGAAGAAAAAGCACAGCCGAGTTATAGCATGCCTCACTTTGTTAGGCAAAATGTCTCGAATCGCCAGGCTAACAGTTGCATCAACACGTAGCAATCATGAGACTTTAAGCCAAGTAGTTTCAAATCTTTAATATGCACAAGGCTCTTAATATTTGAAGAGTATTCCTGTGGCACTTTCACTCGACGCATACACTGACAAAAACTTATTTTTTCCTTTCTTGACAAAGTGTGACATGCTGGAGGCAAATATATTTTCTTACCATCAGAACTAGGATGTAACTGCTCATGTATACCCATCTCAGCAAGATCTTGATGAGTGTCCAAACCATCCTTTGTCTTGCCTTGAATGTTAAGCAGCGTGCCGATGACACTGTCACACATTTTTCTCCACATGCATAACATCGATATAATGTCTAACATCTAGATCATACCAGTATGGAAGATCAAACAATATCGACCTCTTCTTCCATATACAAGTATTACCTTTCTGCTTCTTTTGAGTCCTTCCAAATACAGTATGGATGCCCTCAACCCGCTCAAGAACCTGTTCACCGGTTAACGAAATCGATGCAATTTCATGCTCTTGACTTCCATTAAATGCTTTTTTTAATCGTCGATAAGGGTGATAAGGTTTCAAAAAACGTCGATGGTGAGTGTAAACTGTTTTTCTTCCATGTTTAAGTTGCACATAACTCGTGTCTTGCTCACAGATAGGGCATGCACGATGGCCCTTAACACTGTATCCACTCAAATTCCCGTACATTGGAAAATCATTAATGGTACAAAATAGCATTGCATGCAACTTGAATGTCTCCTTTCAATACCCATCAAACACGGGAACCCCCTCGTCCCACAAGTTTGTCAAGTCTTCAATCAAGGGACTAAGATAAACATCAATGTCATTTCTTGACTGTCTTGAGTCTGATATCATCATAGACAACATCATGTATTTTCACTTCATGCACAACCAAGGAGGCAGGTTGTAAATGACTAGCAAAACAGGCCACGAACTGTGCTGAGTACTTAAACTACTGTAGGGATTCTTTCCATCACTAGCAAGTGCAAGCCGAAGATTTCTTGGGTCTTCGCCGAATTTCAGATACAAACAGTCAATCTTCTTCCACTGGGAGGAATCTGCCGAATGGCGGAGCATTCCATCACAGTTTCTTCCATCTACATGCCATGTAAGGTCTTTTGCATCATCTTCATTAGCAAACAGACGCTTAAACCTTGGAATGATTGGAAGATACCACAACACCTTCACAGGAGGGTCTTTCTTTGTGCTCTCATCACTGCTATAGTCGTCATCGTCCTTCACTTTGTACCGTGATACCCCACACCTGGGACATTTATGCATTTCTTCAAATTCATTTATGTACAATATGCAGTCACTGGGACAAGCATGAATTTCTTATACTCCATACCCATCAGACAAATTATCTTCTTCGCTTGATAGTAACTTGTTGGCAACGCCCCGGATACAACGACTTCTTCCGATCACTTTCCAATGTATCATACGTAGGGGTATGTGCTTGCTGAAAAGACTCATGTCCCAGATCACGAATCATATCCTTTAATCGATCTCCGATGTCAACATCAAGCGGTTCAGTTTGCGAGACCCTCTGCGTGTCTGTCAATTCACCATGCCATATCCATGTGGTATAAGTCTTCTTAATCCCATCACATAGAAGATGCTCCTGTATGTCGTCCAGTGCTTGGCGTCTTCCATTCAAACAATTGATACAAGGCCAGAAATATTTTCCATCCCCATCCGATCGACTTTTTTCGGAGGCAAATTGCAAGAAATGTTCAACGCCTTCCTCATACTCAACCGTGATGTGACTTGCATTCATTCAACTTCGATCCATCTAATTAATAACTCTGTGATACTCACAAGTTATTCCATATGCATGAAAACCTTACTTTTTTCATTCAAGGTGTGACCCTATCCCATTCAGAAGACATATTTTTATTATATATTCATATATATTGGTTGAGTCTCTTATCATAAATTTGACGAAATTTCGGTAGCATTTCGCTTTGATCTTCTAATACACGACATGAAAGCGGTGACATGAGTTCCACCACAGTCAAGTATGCACCCGGAGAACAAAGTGAAATGCATTGTACCGAAATTTCATCATATTTAAGAAAATAAACTCAACTTATTCATATGAATATACTAAAAAAATGAGTCTTCCCACATTGTCCAAATGGACAATTCAAGAATCAATACAATGATTAATCCAAATTGTCCGAAAGAATCATTGTACTGAATCTCAAACGGGAAACTAAGGTTCGCTCATAATGACTAACAGGGACTGTATACACTTACACTAGTAATTAATCACATAAAACAAGTTACAAAACCACCAAATACAAAGCCAATGGAAGTTGCTAACCTTGTGGGAGCCGTCGGAAGTTGTGAGCGAAAGAATCACCTCCAAGAATCACACCAACAGTGGAAGCGCCGTCAGAGTGACCTAAGTTAGGTCCAAATCAGCTTAAAAATAGAAAAATGCCCACATCATATTCAAAGAATAGCCTAATTACTTTGTCAAACATAAACAAACCAAAATTCTTTACCCATAGAAAATCCACAAACAGAAGCCAGTTGACTAGCATGGTATTAACAAGGCTACAAGTAAGCTTGAAAGAATAGCCTAATGTGATATTGAGTGTCTAGTTCATAATGTCATAATTCTCATTATTCCTCTCAACCTTGTATTCTAATACCTCTTCAGGGTCAGTAGTTGCAATGATTCTGATGAATAAACTTGGAAGGAAAGTGCTTCTCCTGGGTAGCTTTTTGGGGCATGGTAGGAAAGAAAAATGAAAATTCTTACTTTGCTGAAATCAACCTCTTTTAAACTTATATTTTACTTGAACAAAATTTCATTAGACATACATATTGTTAGAAAATTCAAACTAAACTGTGGTAGACTACTATTCAGTTATTGCTTTAATTATTCATTTCTTGGGTTCCATATGAATTAACTTTCATTGGAATTAGGAAGGCACTTGAATCATTTAGCTTCTGAACAGTGTATTTGGACACCAGATTATGACTAGGCCAGTAAAAATGGGTAGAATGTAATCTAGAATACTGGACAAAGAAGCCTAAAATGGGAAATGGAATAGTTTTCTTGATAGTTTTGTGGGATTTAGGTAGGATGTGTTGGTATCCAATTAATGAAGGATGAATTTGTCTATCTTGTATTGGAATAGAATGACAAAATATATGCAAGAGGAGAGTATCTCCATCATGATTTCAGATTTTCAGGACTGTAGTACCAAGAAGTTAGTATTGATTCTATATTTACATAGCTAATAAGAGAAACACAAACAATACTAGCTTTAGACTAATCAGGAAAAATACACTCATAAAATTTGTATCAATAACAACCAACCAGATTAAGGCTCATTTGTTCAACTAGAATCTCCTGTAGTTTTCAGTGAAAATTGAGTAATTGACAATCCACCCAAAAATTATTATGCTCAATACGTGGCCATTTTCCACCAATTCACAAGTCACTTGCTTGTTTTCCCTTTTAGCAAACTCACCAAGAGTAGGAATTCCCTTTTGCACTTTCCTATCTTGGATTTTACTCCAATCATCAGGGAAGATATCTAAGCCATTTGATAGTAGGAACTTACCTACGATACTGTTTAAGAGTTGGATTTCTTTCCATTGTTTCCAATTATTACATTTTCTACTAATTTTCATAAGCTAAGTAATGAGAATTAGATTATCTGATCTTTTCCTATTTTCTTGATTACGGGTTATCAATGGGTATACAAGTCATCGCTGCAAATTCTGAAATGAAACTTCAGTTAAAAGTGCACAACCATGAATTATGACTGAATAATTAAGTTTGGTTTGAAGTTATTTTAATTGCTCATTTTAAGCTAAATAATCAATTTTTACTTAATTTTTTAATAATGAATATGAAGAGAATTCTAGAAATTATTGGGTTAATTAATACAAAACAATTGTTGTTTTGTACAAGGAACTTGGCTAGTAAAATAGAAGACAGGGCCCAAAGGCGTGAAAAGTGGCATGTAATGACTGGTCCGTGAACCACTGGAGCCATCTCCGGCTTCGGTCTTTTTTATCAATGTCATTATTATGATTATCAAGAAAATAATTTATTAAAACATAAAAGGAAGATACAGAGATATGATAAGAAATCCTCAAGGACTACAGATGACACCACTAAAAAGAAAAAGAAAAAAAGAAACAGAAATCAAGACATGTGCAAGACAGCATACCAACAAAGAGCATAAAGCCATAAACCAGCAACTGCAGATTAAAGTAAGAACATTAACATGATCAAATAAAAATCATAAAACAATCTGTGAACTAGTACTGTAAAACCAGCAACAGAGAATTACAAGGAAGAAATTTCAAAGCATACATTCATTACTGCATACTACAGTGAAAATAGAAAAATTTACTACAGGAGGATAAGACATCTACCAAAATGAAAACAAAATGAAGATGCTATAAAAAATTATATGAAAGGGAACGGTAAAATTTCCCAAGTGAAACCACAAAGACAGAGGGTGAATAGTCCTATCCTTGAAGATCCAGGAAAATAACCTCAAACACCAACCACTAGAGATGCCAATGCTCATGAAGCAAGCTTAAAACAATGCTAACATGGCATTACAATTGCCAATTGAAGGATGGTGGCTAATTTAAAAGAAATATTAACAAAACAATTAAATGAGTGAATAAAGAACATAGTTTATACTGCAGGAGCTGGTCTGATAAACTTAATGGTGAGATTTCACCCAGTTCAAAAATGATTTCTCACCAAACAATTTTCAAAGGAGATCAAAGCAGAAGAACAGAATTTGTCAAAAGTCAAAACTACATCTGATGTGTTTTCTTTCAGTCTTTTTGGTTTACTTTACCACACATTGCTGAAGGGCGATTCTAACTAGAACAGAAGAGGCAAACACTCACCTCCCGGCCATTTCTAATGTGGCACATGCCACACACAATAGACACCACAGCTATGGGAGCACAACTGTGCCATGTTCGATAGCCATGCAAAAGAAGTTTTAGTCAAAGTGACCTTCTAAACATTATGCCATTACAGTATGGAAGCACTGTTAATAACATTACTTTAGTTTAGGCCCCGCCCTTCCTTCCAAAACTAACTGGACAACAAAGAATTCTTCTAAAACCTGTATGCCGAAGTAAGCTAACCAAACACTAGCGCTTGTTCCAACCATATGCAAGACACTGTATACATACAATATGCATATTTCTTTTCAAGTGTGTTCAAGAAAGAAAACATTATAACAGTTAAACCCCCAGTTAAAGTAGCAACAGAGTATAAGGATTACTTAATATGCATGTCGTGCATCATACCTCTCAGAATATTGAAAGCATGTATACTTGTCATGGAGAGTCTGAACTTTTAGATTAAATTAACAAAGAAACAACAATGTCTCACCATTTTGAACCAAAATAGCTATCTAATTCACACATAACAATAAATCACAAGTAATGCTACATCCTTCTGTTAATCATCCTAATACTTTATCCGGTCTGTAATGCTACATACTCTTGTTAATCATCCTAATGCTACAAATACCACTAACCATCCGCACTGGAACTGGAAACAGAGAGACAAAGAGAGTACCTGAGCTGAGAGAGTGAGAGTGAGAAGTCGCAGCTGCACCAATGACGAGCGACACCAAAGTGAAAAGTAGTACCTGATGTTACAAAGAAGTCATCCTCATCTTTGAGTCTTTAAAGAAGAATCATAGTACATAAACCAGAGGAGGAATGCTAACCTAGCTTGTGGGAGGCGAGAGTGGAAGCGCCATAAGCGACACCGCCGGCAACCAAAACCACCGTCGAAGCGTCGTGAACACCGAGAGTGAAGGCTGTCGTGAACACCGAGAGTGAAGGCTGAGTGAACCACCGTGGAGGCTGAGAGAACGGGCACGAGAACGAACAATGGAGGCTGAGAGAACGAGCACTGAAGGCTAAAACTGACCGTGAGAGATAGGCGCAACAAGGGTGTTTAAGTTTTTTTAATAACAATAACATCGGTTTTCATTGAAAAACCGATGTTAACTATCTCCTAAGAAAACTGATGTTAACACAAAGACATTAGCATTGGTTTTCCAGGTTTTTAAGAAAACCAATGTTAACCATGTCCTTTTAATTACGAATTTGCCACCGCGTTTTCGTTAACATCGATTTATCAATAACCGATGTTAACTTAGCGATGTTAAATCCCATTTTTCTAGTAGTGTATAATGTTGATTTGAATGATCATAACATACATGCATTGATGAATGACATTGCACACAAGTTAGGGTTGCTAAAAAGATCCTCAACCTAGTCTTGAAGGTTGTCGTGGTGCCACACGGTGAAAAAGGCCTATAGAAAAGATAGGTAGACAAATCCATAGATAAGTTAAGGTCTTTGCAAACCTTATTGAGGTAAGTTACTATTCACACTCATCCATTTTTAAACCACACTTTTTTTGTAGGTAATATTCGAGTCTCTCCGAATGGTCAAGGTGCGACTATGTTAAGGGATGCACTTGGGTTAATCGCTCATAAGAGAAATCTCTTTGGAGTAAGAGTCAACATGACATAACATGATATGTAGACATGTGCATTTACAATTTATGACTTGAGAATGATGTGTTACTTGATGAGTTATGTAAGTACATTGATATTGGAAAATGTGTGTGGTTTTTGTATCTTTAAAAATGGTAAACTTATGATATTTCTCTTATATGATGTTTCTTTTTAAAATGATCTTACATTTGCATTTTCTATTGAACTGTGATGATTGTGTCATTTGACACAAAAATATTAGGGCTTAGACATATTATGGATCTATGTTGTATTTATTCCCATAATGGGACCCTTGAGATTGTTTTGGAGATTTGTTTATGAGACTTTGATGATGTAATATCTTAGGACACAAGTACCTTTATGGTTATGACATAGGAGACTTTTAGGTGTGATGTTTATATGACATGCTTGGAATCGTGAGAAATTCTTACTATTTTCATCGATCCAACTAATTCAAGAGTTTTAAAAAGACTAAAAATGAATCTTTCTGCATTAAAGTTTTAGTGTTTCATGTAATGATATCCAGAATCGTTACACATAGAATTTGATAAATGCATATGCAGGAAAACAAATCATCTCAGATTCTCAATTAAAAAATGGAAAGTATAATAATGTCTACCCAATAGTCAAATACAAAAATAAAAATGACTACTTGACAAAGTAAGAGCACGAACAACACAAATGAAAAATAAAATTAATAAATAAATGATAAATTGGAGAAATAGGAAGTAAGGGACAAATAGTGTGTGGACTAAAGACAATGGGGGACCTGACTGGCTCCTCCCTTTAATGGCTGCAAAAGTGTGTAGAACAAAGAGCAACTGGTTGCACCTTGTAGTCGTAGCAGTGTGGCCGTAACAATAAAAATGAGAGAATAGAGAAAAGAAAGATACCGAGTGCTAAGAAAATGAAACGTATGAAAGAAGCTACTGATGTTATTAAAGAAAAGATTAAATATTTATTTTAAACTTAAATGTTATAATTTAAAATATTAAACAAAAAAAAAAGAATTAAAAAGTTGGGGAGGGACATATTATATTTATATACAATATCATAAAAGGTTTACGAAATGTGGGTGTGGTCATGGCCCTTTGTGGACCACCCCAGTCCCTTGGCCCATGCTTCTTAGTAAGTTTGCTTTTAGTGTAGCGCTTCTTAGTGAGTTTCATGGATTCTAATTAATTTGGATTAAAAAATGTTGTTGATGTTGTTTCTTAATGAATTCCTTTTTAGTATAATAATTTAAATTTTCTTTTATTATGTTTCATGGTTGCGTTCTTTTCTGTGTTTAATTATTTTGTTAACTTCTTCAAAAAGTTATTTCATAGTACTTGATATAGGAAATATGTAAATCCACTATTTTTTTTTTATAAAGCAAATCAACTAATTTGTTGAACAGTGATATTTATCCATTTCATTTTGGAGTGAAATGAGGTGAAAATAAAGAAATAAAAAAGAAGCCAAAGAAAGTAAAAAAAAGAAGTGATAAATGTTACCGTTGATGGTTAAAAATGTAAAGAGAGAAAGAGAAAAAGATGTGATAATAAGAATTTTCCTATTTGGCAAAGGTTTCTTGTCCACATAGTTCGCTGAATGATCCCACAGTTTCATCTTTACCAGATTTCAGATCATGGGTTTGCACTATTATGCATGATTAATCCCTATATCAAAATCTGCGTTGTCTAAAACTTGCGTAATGGATGTATACTTTCCCGTTATTGGATTTTTCACTATACTGTATTTGTATGTATATCAAATACTATAATTACATGTTACCATGCTTCCTTCCTACCAAGGCCTACACATTTCTTAATTTCCCTTTTGAATCGTCTAATTTGTAGTAAATACAAAAGAATAATAAGCAAAAGCGGTTTAGATTTCATTTCTTATATCAAAAGTACTCCTTGTGAAACTCGAAGCGTGTAGTTGTCTTGTGGCTCAGCTCAAGTGATAGCTTCTTTAGCTCATTCGCTAATACTGGCATCCCGCAATAGAACACCCCTGCAAGTTTTATACATCATTTGCTTATTAAAATTTACAAATATTAGGAAGCAACAAAGATGGGTTGAGCTTAATTTTTAAGTGTACATCAAAGTATACTTGTCACCTTTCTTGTCCTCCTCTCTAACAGACTAGCTGCTCATTCGTACCTATGCATGTGCTTTTATGCAAAGAGGGATGGTTTGTATTTGACCACCGTTTCTGTTTTAAATCTCAATTGTTGACACTTATGATCATTTAGGAATAGTTAACTGTGTAACTGTTTAATCACATTCAAAGAGTATTTAATAAATACATTATTATTCTTTTTTTTAAGGAAAAAAATATATTCAAACTATATAAAAGGAGAATTATAAACTGTTTTGTTGAATTGTAAATACTTAGGTATACCCAACAATGTTATTTGTTTATTTTTATTCTTCTTTTTTGTCTTTTTTTTGGGGGGGGGGGGGTGGGGGGGGATTAATTTGTCTTCAGTTATGGAATTTATAACATGTGACATCATTAAAAAATGTCATAAATTATAAAGGAATTTTTAAGGGTTAGGATCAATTTTATTATTATAATTTCTATTTAATGAAAATTAAATTGTGTTGGTATCCAAAATAAAATAAATTGTCGGTTTAAGCATCGATAGATTTATATTATGAATATGATACATCAAACTAATAACTCAGTTTTGTTGGTATAAAATATAACAATATATATATTTTAATATACCATAATGTTGGTACCTACATGTAACATACTAACATATATTAGTTTATTTTTTGTCAGATAAAAAATAATGCCAATAAAAATGATTGAAAAATTGTTTGACTAGATATCCATTTCTTCATCGCTATCTATTGAGCAAATAGATCCATAGTTCCTTGTATTTTGGGTTGTTTTGATCGGTACATATATTACTTTTGTATCTGTCTTCATTTTCATCAATATTTTAATTCTAAGCATATTTATAGTTCTGTGTGGCCAATTATATCTATAGAGGGGATTTATGGATTGGCTCTCATGTGAAGCATAGCATAGGCAGGTTAATAGCAATTATTTGTTGTCCCAATATTGCAGGAAGAAAAAAGGAAAATTCAATATCCTTTTGGAGAATGGTTATGCACTTTGTAGCAAGTAATTTACCTACTGTAGAAAACCGATGTTTAGAGGCAATCTTGGTGAAAACTTCTTTCCAATTAGGCCTTGCAAAGTGTGTCCTTACCTGCAATAGAAAAACAATTAAAAAAAATGGTCATGTTTAGGTGTGTAATTACTATGAACTTAAAACAGTTAAACTTCATCATGTTCACAACTTCAGGTATTGAGGATCTTACTCGAGTGCCTGACAGAATGTCAACACCATGTTTCGCATGGTTCAGTGCTTGGATCATGGTTATTAAGGTTGATCTCGCATCCCCCTCTTCATAGACACTTGTAAGATAGTTATGAAGCTCGATTTGATCCTGACACATAGTAAAACATAAAGATAAAACAAAGAGCAAGGACAGTAATTATATCAGATAACTACTTAGGGTATGTTTGGATTTCAGGTGGAAGAGTCCAAAATTATGTTAGAGAGTAAAATCAGCTTGACATCATGTTTGGTTATCCCTCAAGAGTATGTTTGAGAGTTTGCCTTCAAATTCAGTTTTGAAGAAGACTTGTGATACTTTTGTAAACTCAAGTTCCAAACTTAAGTTTGACCCAAACTTAAGTTTACGGATTTTAATCCAAACATGCACTTATAAGTAGGGTTGAGACTTATTTATGGACATATTATATATTACTTTGTGGTCCATTTCTGCAACTTCATCCATTACTCCTTTAAACCATTCAAAAGATCCAGGTTCCCTAGTGACCCAGTAGAAATAAGCATTTGTAGTCCTTCGTGATCTCTTGTTTCCTCCTGGAGTTACATTTGAAGATGTAAAGCTATTGGAGCTCTCATCTGATCTGGTTGTTTGACTTGCGTCTGTGTTTGATTCCTGCAACTGACCTCGTGAAAATTGAAAACTTTAGATAAAAAGTGGAATCAAATCAACTTTCTGAAAAGGAAGCCATAGCTTGGATAGTACCACTAGTTCATCCATTGCTCTGGTGTTATTGAGAAGATCTCTGAGAATGCTGATGAAAGGAGTTGCTCCAATTCCTAATCCTATGAGGAGTAGTACATCAAAATTCTGGTAGTCTTGTGCTGGAGCTCCATAAGGGCCATCAACAAGCAGTCTCGGCTGTCTGTGAACCAAAATATTACTTTGTATCATAATTTGTGTCTATGGTAAAATATGTTTTAAGTCTCTCAAAAATTTGTCAAAATTGATTTTCATCTCTATTTAAAACAGTTGAAATGTGGTAGATTTCGTTCTTGGCCTTATACTTCATATTGACTGGAGCAGGAACTAAATTCATCACATTTTGAAAAAAACAATACAAGATCAAAACTACTGTTTTTATATTATTTTATTCATAAGAATCAAAGATGAATATAAAAAATTTATAATAATTCATGCACTTTATTCAATCAACTGAGTTAAATCCTCTTTATAAAAACTACTGCTTTTAAAATATAGTAAATAGAACCAATTTTAACCAAAACTTGACCTACTTAAACCACATTGTACCCTTACAGTTATGAAAAAACTATATGGCCTTTACTTACCCTCTTTGGTCCAGTTGCATTAGTTCACCAAACGTTGCATGACAATTAACTGAAGGTAATTTGTCATCTTCTTTTGTGAGAAGATGCTTAAGTTCTTGAGTCCAGTCTCCTACTGTGCGAATGTGAACACTTAGGGAGTCATCTCCTGGGGCTGAGGTAATGGAGAATGGGTGCCTAAAATATATATCAATTAAGATATTTAATTTGAATTTGCTTGTGTCTATAACTTTGGTAATAGACTTGAGAACTAGAATCACACTCAATCACTCACCATTCAAAGGGAGAGATTTTTGGGCATTGTAAGAATATGTACTGTCCACTTTTGTACTTAAATCCATTAGGCTTGGACATCAGTAAGCTGAATACATTTCCCGGTAGTCCTGACACCTGCTAGATCAAAGTTAGGAAATTTATAAGGAAAAATATTTTTCTCAAGTCACATCATTATATCATCCTAATTTGGAGAAGAAAAAGAAGAGAGATTTTCTTTTTATTATTATTTGGATGTTTAATCTTTGTTTGGAAGATTAAATAAAATATAACGAAAAAAAGTAAGAAAGAAAACGGATGAAAAAGATAGTGAAGAAATGAAATAGTTTGTTTTGAAAAATAGAAAAAGGAGAGAAAAAAAATTAATATTTTTTCTATATATATTTGGTTAAATAAATAAGAACAAATAAAATAAATGATATGCTCATTTTTTTCTATCATTTTGCTAAAAACAAAGCCTACAAAAATAATCTACTCAACTGATGTAGTAAATGCTTGATCTTTCGAAGCAAAATCAACATAACTCCCTCACTTACATATCCCACAAACTACCAATTAGATTATCTAGAGGGTTCCCATTTCATCCAATCCAGTAAAAGAATCAAATATACTCAAAACAATCGTTGGGGGTAAAAATAATGCAGATAAAAGTCCAGTAGTAAATTTTCACCAAAGAAAGAAAAGGCTAGTCACTATTCTTAAATTACTCTGCTCTTGCAGTTTGTTTCCTAAATGTAGAGAGCAAAATATAAATATGGACTTGTAAAGACACGTTTCTGTTACCTTCAGAATTTTTACTGTATAATGTGCTGATCTACGAGTGCGTAGAGTACGCTCTGCAAGGTACAGCAACAGTGGAACAGAGATATACATCCACGTCTGAAATTAAAAGCAGATAAATTTTTTCAACTTTTTAACTTGGTGTATGTATTTTACTAAACATTCACTTCAAGTATCCTTGGAAATCCGTTGCAAAATTACGTATGGTTGATGTAAACGTAACTTTGCCAACGGATTGAAACCCTTGCTTTTGCATTCATTTAGTTTTTAGTGTTGGATTTGAATTGAAACGCGTGTCGTAGTATTTCCACCTCCAAATCAAACATGCCCTTCATTGTAGATAGCAATTGAAAACTTACCGTTTTCTGGTACCACCGATGGGTCAAATATAAGAACGTTCCATGGACGAGAAGCAGAACATAAACCAGACCAAAGAGGTGGTGAGAGTACCAGAACGCATTGAAACCTGTTAATCTGTTGAAGGGTGAAGGAAGCCTGAGTGCGTTTCTCCGGAAGTGGTGAGTGGCCAAAGTGAAAGAGATAGCCATCAAAACAACCATTGAGATTCCGGTTACGCCTTCGAGGCCGGTCAGAAGGGATTTGTAAGTGGGTCTTTTGTTGTAGAAATCTGAAGATATAAGTGAAAATTTTTCTGGAGATGAGTTTACGAGGAGGGGGAAATCACATGCCAGATGATTGCCCGCATGAACGGCGATTCCAACTGCTATGGCGAATGCAATGATCTGTAAAAGGAAGGGTAAAATCAAATTAATTGTCAAAGAATTTATACCAGCTTGATTTAAATGTGTCACTTTTGGAGAGCATGTGAACTAATGTGTGTCAATGCTAAGCATCTAAGAACAGAGCCTACAGAACTAGCAAAAACACAGTAAACCTAGTATTACCTTCTCTAAATAGATCTTAAAGTAATAAAATTATACAAGACAGTGTTTGGATTACTGTTTCAATCAAGTCCACGTAAACTCAATCCACTACTCATAACTTTTCTGTTTGTGCATTAGAATGTGCAAAATCTTCGTTCAACACCCTTTAAACGGATACTAATATTTAAACACACAGTAAGTCATTCCTTAAGAATTGAATATTCATCAATTTAGTTCTACATTAATATATTTTGTTAACATTAGTTAGGAACTAACTTAAACTGTTTTTAAATACTTAAGGAACTATTTACTATGATTTCTAATACTTGAGATTATTTATATAATAATTAAAGGACGAACTTGATAGTTGACCTAGCAAAAAATTAGTTAGAATGATAATGGGAGAATTGTCTTTTCTTCCTCGTTGTTGATCTAGCATTTACGAACCATTTAAAACATCATATTCTATGTATCCCACCTAGAATGTCTAACTTGACATTTAAGAGAGTTAGAGAGACTACAACAATTCCAAACTATTCAGTAATTAAATTTTTATCCAAAATCCACTAAGTTATGAAAATTGTTTTCAGATCAAGTAGTTTAGAAATCATAAAACAGAAATAGATGAGAGATATTTTCATCTTTATCAACTTCTCTAACAATTCTACACTGTGCTCTGTATCTTGTATTATCCTTCGTTAATTGCCTGAACAACCTTATTTAGTGACATTTTAAAACTTATAAACAATTTTTGAAAATTAAAAATCAAACACACCCTAAATAGAAAGGTTACACTTCCTATCAAAGTTTAATCCGGCATTTAGTCAAAAGTCAAACCTCGGTGTTAAGGGATTTAATTATTTGGCAACTGTAAAGGACTTTGTTAGCATTTAAAAATTTCCATGTTGACACCCCTATTACCTTGTGGAAATTAATGTTGTCATCAAAAGGGACAAATTTCCTGGCTCTTGTGGAACGAAGCCATGTCAATGTGTTCCTACAAACTGGTAAGAGAATAAGAGCCATGTTGAGCTTCAGTGTCTCTGCAGCACCCTTAGCTATTGGTATGCAGTAGCTCATGACTTGGAAAGTTGATCTGTTTCTATACTGGTAAAATTTCCAGCCAAATAGGCAAGCAGTGGTAACCAACCACAGTAACAAAATCCAGCCCCTTCTCCAATACTCTAATGCAAGACATTGGAGGGTTCTGCAGAATCTTTGTATCTCATTTTTGGGCCTCAAATCAATCATATTTTGACTCCAGTTTACACTTGCGGTGCTGAGTTGTCTGCTGTAGTTCATGTACCTATCCTTTTCTAGCAACAACATTTCTAGCTGCCACAGCTGAATAGAGGACAAAAAGTTAAGGGATCAAGAACGGGTAACAGAAAATTTAAACACAATATAATCTCTTAAAATTGGATGACACGAATTATAGTATGTTTCAATTAGCTTCAAGGTGAGAAATAATCCATTAAACTTTCATAATTAAGATAATTCAACAAGAGTTTAATGGTCATATATGGAGAGTTAAAAATAATTTTATATTCTTATCCAATCACAAATCACAATTGGCATGAATTTTGTTGTAATTGGTCCAAGTATCACGTTAGTTAGTTGTTAAGAGTTAGTTACAAGTTAGTTGGTTAATTTCTAATTAACCAATCACTTATTAACTGTTTTCTGTTTTTACAGTTAGAGTGTTGAAGCATGTATATATAGCTTCAACCAATTCTAGTGGTAGTTAGTGTTGATTTCAGTTTCTGTTATTCAGAGAAATCAAAGTGAAATCAAAGGCTTGATAGCATTGTTTGGAAGCAACTGTGTGTGCGATTCTTTCTTTCTTCTTTCTGTTCAGAAGCTACAGTTGTGTTCTTTACCAAGATCCCATGTGCACTTCAAGGAAACACTACTGTTTGGAAGAGACTCTGTCTCTTCAAGAAGTGCAGGCAGCATTGAACTCCAAGGAGTTAAATGAGATGAAAGATTCGAAGGTTTCCTCTATGTGTGAAGGGTTAGTAGTGAAGGGAAAATCTCACAAGAAAGAGAATAAGGGTGATAAGAAGAAAACCAAATCTCAGCAGAAAAATGGTGGAGGGAATGTCCTTAATATCAAATGGTGGAGTGACTTGCAAAAGTACCTGGGAGATGCTGCCATTGTTCATGATAACTATGACAAATCAGAAGTTTTGATGATGTTTAATAGCAGTCCAGAAACAGAATGGATCATGGACTCTGGATTTATGTTCCCAAGTGTTGTTGTCATGAAGGAAGGAATTGACTACAATGAGGTTTTCTCACCTGTTGTAAAACATAAATCAATAAGATTGCTATTGGCCTCAGTAGCAGAACTTGATCTAGAATCAGAGAAGATGAATGTCAAAACTGCTTTCTTGTATGGAGAGCTTGAGGAAACTATTTTGTTGAAGCAGCCTGAAGGGTTTGTAATGAAAGGCAAAGAGGATTATGTCTGCAGACTGAAGAAGTCACTCTATGGCCTAAGACAATCTCCTAGGCAGTGGAACAAAAGGTTTGACGAATTCATGTCTCACATCCAGTTCCAAAGAAGTCAATATGATCACTATGTGTATTTTAGATTACCAGCTGTGGGAACATTTGTGATTTTATTTTTGTATGTTGATGACATTCTGATTGCTAGCAATTCCAAGCCTGAAATTAACAAGGCCAAAGGTGAATTGAATAGAGAATTTGAGATGAAGGACTTAGGGGCAACAAGTAAAATCTTGGGCATGGAAATTAAGAGAAACAAAAGAAGAGGAAATCTCAAGCTGTCTCAGGAATCATATCTGAAGAAGGTGCTGGAGAAGTTTGGAATGACAAACTTGAAACCATCATCACTCCACTGTCTCAACAGTTCAAGTTGAGTGAACATCAAGCCCCTAAGACAACTGAAGAAGTGAATTATATGGACAGTGTTCCATATGCAAATTTAGTAGGTCTCTGATGTATGTTATGGTATGTACTAGGCCTGACATAGCTCATGCTGAGTCTAGTGAGCAGGTTCATGTCCAATCCTGGGAGAGCACATTGGCAGGCCCTGAAGTGGATACTCAGATATATAAAAGGTTCTTTAAGTAGAGTGTTGATTTATGGTGGAGCCAAAGAGAGAAAGAAAGCTAATATGATAGAGGGATTTGTTGATTCTGATTATGCAGGATGTCTTGACTCAAGGAAGTCTCTCACATGATAGATTTTCACTGCTTTTGGCACTGCTATCAAGTGGAAGGCATGCTTGCAGAAGGTAGTTGCTTTGTCAACTACAGAAGCAGAATACATGGCACTCACTGAAGCTATGAAGAAAGCTTTATGGCTTGAAGGCATAGCTAGAGAACTGAATGTACAAGCTAAGGCTATCACAATGTTATGTGATAGTCAAAGTGCAATTCAGTTGTCAAAGCACCAAGTCTATCATGAAAGAACAAAGCACATTGACATCAAGCTGCATTTTGTGAGAGGTGATTGCTAGAGGATCAGTGCTGGTTGAGAAGATCTCTACTGATCATAATCCCTCTGATATGGTCACAAAGTCACTTCCAAGCAGTAAATTCTTCCACTGCTTGAATTTGATTCAGCTGAAGGGAGAATGAAGTCTACATGTGTTTGATGTTTTTTCTTATGTAAATGTTTGATGCTGTAACGACTAGTGTAGGTAACTTGATATTGAACCAAGGTGGAGAGTTGTTGTAATTGGTCCAAATATCAAGTTAGTTAGCAGTTAAGAGTTAGTTATCAAGTTAGTTGGTTCATTTTATTTTTATTTTTTTTTTTGAAAAAAAAATTAAAAAAAGAGAACGAAAATTGCACTTAAATTGATAGAAATCTTTTCAAATTGTTCTCTGGATTCTAGCTTTGATACCACATGATGACTACCAAGACATGAATGCTTGGATTGGATCATTTCCAGAGTGCAAATTACAAATGCCAATGAAATAAATAGTAGAACTTACAGATAAAAGGTGGGGAACAGTAGAAGATGGAAATGAATAACGCCACGGTCCTTATTGGAATGATAAGTTGAGGAGAATTCGCCACAGAAGAAAGCTTCCTAAATAAGAATCAATTTGGGTTCAACCAAGAACCAAAAAGAGACTAAGCTCTCAATTCAAACAAATGCTTAATTTTATTAAGTCAAAGTTATTCAAAACTAGCAATGTCTGAGTATTTATAGAGTTAAGTTTTAATAAAACCTAAAAACGCTAGTTTTGGCCTATTTTAGTCCACATTAAGGCCATTACACAAATAAGAAATTATTAAATTATGACATTACGAAAATTAGGAAAATTACTAAAGTTACATAAAGAAGGTCGCTAAGTGTGAATTCGAGCTAAACGAATTCTCCTACAATCTTCAAGGTGCTCTGATTTAGCTCCTTGTGTCTTCCTTCATCCTTGTCCTTGTTAAACAGTCCAACCATGATTCTCTTGCTCATCTCTTCTTGTAGAAGCTTAATTTTGAAAAATATCATTGGGCTCTTCAATTCATTAAGTGCTTCTAGAACTTCATATTCTTTGTATAGTCCTCCATCAGTTGGTTAATTTCTAATTAACCAATCACTTGTTAACTGTTTTCTGTTTTTACACTTAGAGTGTTGAAGCATGTATATATAGCTTCAACCAATTCTAGTGGTAGTTAGTGTTGATTGCAGTTTCTGTTATTGAGAGAAATCTATAACTGTATTGAGAGAGGGAGATTGAACTCTCAAGTGAAATCAAATGCTTGATAGCATTGTTCAGAAACAACCGTGTGTGCGATTCTTTGTTTCTTCTTTTTGTTCTGGTTGCTGTGTTTGTGAGTGTGTGTTTGATCGTCATCACAAGATCAAGGATTGTGTCGCAAATCTCATTTCTTGACACAACAAATTTTAAAATAGTTATTATAAAAATAATAATTTTATCATACGCAATCTGAAAGGATAATAGTGTAAAATAATTTGTAACATCACTACATATATTTTTTTTTCTCTTACGATATTTTTTCGGTTTTATTTAAAAAAAAAAGTAATTAATAGTTTAAAGCTTCAAATTATTCTCGTCGTCCCATTCTTACCTCGATATAACCCAGGTTTTCTGGGTCTAATTCTTCCATTATTAACGCGGCGTATCCTTCAGCTTGTTCTTTTAGCTTCGATAGCTTGTTTGCGGAAGCACTGAGCATTATGAGCTGTTGAATAAAATTGAAAACAGAAACTATGATCAGAACGTAATGTTTACGTCAGCAATAAGAAAAGATAAGGTAAATGTGCCCACGATCTTATTGTTAATACATCTGTCCTTCTTTATTTTCTTGATTCATGAATATAATAATGTACTTTTAATTGTTGTGGCTACCATGGAAACTTTTACGGTTTCCATTAAATTAATATTTGTCGTTTATCAATTATATAATTAATTTATGAAAGCAGAAGAAGAAGAAGAAGAAGAAGAAATTCACACCTAATTAAACCCACCAAAAAAAACAAGTTTACAGTTCAAGACAGGCAAAAGAACCAAAAGGGTGTTTTTTTTTTAAATATTTACCGATAAGGTGCGTTTTCCAAAGTATATGCAAATCCGGTGCAGAAGGGCATCCAAATTACAAATCTGGTGCTGTGCAACATGCCCAGATCAGGCATGTTGCAGCACACCAGATTTCTATAAATAGCCCCCCCGCTTCACAGTTCCTTCGTGTATTGGCTTTCCGTGGTTTTTTCTCTGCTAAACTGCCATCATTCTAGTGTTTTTTAGTTTTTTCAGAGATTTTTTAAGGTGTTGTCAGTGACCAGAAACATGAGTTCAAGTGAAAATTCAGTTCGCATTGTCTTATATTGGAATGGAAGAAAGTATCAAGGTCAACAGGGTGTCATGTTTGAAGGGGAGACACGAGGAACCTCTGTGAGACGCACGTCAACCCTGACTGAATTGCATGAGAAGATACGACAAAAGTTACGTCTGAATAGCAACCAGTCAATCACTTTATTGACGGGGAGATTATGGCAACAC
>PYAF01005227.1:38224-50088 GCA_007407185.1 Glycine tomentella | reverse complement strand
AAAGAGTAGGATGCAGCAAACCCTTCTTCTTGGTGATGACCACGTTGTTGACAACATCTACTATCGACAACCATCCCTGCATGCAGGTCAGCACTATTTTTTTAGTTCTGTGCCACTGACAAATGATGATGATGTTTGCAGAATGTTAAGGTGCAGTGTCAATATGTCGACTGCTGGCCCGATTGAAATTCTATGTGCCGTCCACAGAACACCCCATGGCATACTTAACCTACTTCAGGCGACAATTGATCCAACGCATGATGCACTGCTATATTACAACGGAAAGTGGAACATACCCCGAAGACACGGTTCTGTGGGTTATGCCTTTACTGGAACAAATCCAGTTCGATTTCAAATTCCTTCTGCATGCACCCTGGAAAGACTGAAGGTTGTCATCAAGGATGTTGCGCCGGTTGGATTTCCCCCTGATGGGATTCACATGTCACAGTTGGTGAGAAGATTGTTTTTTCGACAGCCACACCATTCACAATATTCGACCACCACAATCGAGTATCAGATAAAAGAGTTGATAAGCGACGAAGACGTGTTGAAGATCATAGCAGAATCGAACTACTGGAAACGTTTTTGTCCAATTGAAATTTTAGCCATTTTTAGCAAACCACACATGCAGATGGAATGAGAAATGTGCACTGAATATGTTGTTCTTATTGTTGTTATTTCAAATGAACGTTCTATTTAGGGTTTATCGATTGTTGTTTAGGGTTTAGGCCTCATGTTGTGATTAGGATCAACGTCTTCGGTTACCGATTTAGGGGTAAGGTTTTATATTAAGTTCACTGATATTGAGTAATTAGTTTTCCAATTCAAGTTTTGCCTCAACAAGGACTTCCTTAGCTGCAATTTTCTTTGCTTGTCTCTCTTAAACCTGAATAATACCAAATCGGGTTGAGGTTTGCGGTGTTTCAACCTTTGTGTTGAATTGATGCGTTCGACGACAAATATCACCTAACTAATAATTAGACTGCAAAATAAATAACACAAATAAATGTAACACATAATAGTTACGATATACATCATCAAAATAAATGGTACAAACAAGTGGTACAAGCAAGTAACACATAATAGTTACGATATACATCATCAAAATAAATGGTACAAACAAATGGTACAAGCAAGCGACTACAACTAAGACGGTGGTGGCCACGGCACATCTCGCGCTTGTCGATGAGGTAGCCTCCGTCTTCGAGGTCTATGAGAACTACTTTCCTCAACGGGGGCTGCATGAGAGGGGCCTGGCTGATAAGGATCTGGTCGGTGCACGTCCGCCTCGGAATGGCCTGTCCCATACGATGGGATATAGGGAGCTGCATATGGAGTGCCCTGATCTGCATATACTGGCATTGCAACTTCAGCAGCTTCGGGCACATCTGGAACATCTGATGCCCAACTACCACAACCTGTAGTGCTCATATGCATATCAAAATCCATGAGCATCTGCTCGACGTTCGCATGCATCCAATCAGGGGGCGCATTCCCAAATCCAACATCTGCATCGTATGCGGTCGACGGTGTAGGTACATCCGCAGAATAGTAGGAGCCGCTATGTTCAGTAGGTTCATGATAGAAGACCTGACTCCCATATGTCGACGACACAGCTGGCGGCCTATAATAACCAGGAGCGCCAGGCCCGGGATCAACAATGGGCTGAGGCACTTGTTGAACAGGTATCCGTCGACGCTCCAGACCACGTCCCTCCCTTCTACGACGACCAACTTGTAGAGACAACTGTGGCTCTTCCTCAAGCTGCGTATCGGGAGCTTCTGGTCCAGACTCCACCACCTGGCAACTCTGTCTGAAGACAGACATTAAGCGACCCAACTCTTGATGCGCCCAATCAATGTCGAACGTCGCCCTATTCTGCCTGTGTGTGGCAAAATAGAGCATCTCTATCCCATCGACCTGTAAATTGAAATTCAAAAAATTAAACATCACTGTCAACTATGTCAATTAACATAATTAATGTAAACCATCGCATTTTAATGAAAACAAAACTTACAGTACGACCCATTTTCGCACCCTCCTTGGTGATAAATCGCTTCCCATTTTCTCTGTACCAAACCATGTACTGATGGTTCGGAGACATTTCGCCATGGATTGGGGGGGTGAAGTCGATGTGCTGCTCCCTTTCCCGCCAGCGTTTGAGAAACGGTTTGAGCTTCCGCACCCAGTTTTCTTCTCGTTTTCCACGAAGTGAAAAGTCATGCACACCCTTCAGTTTCATGGCAGGACGTGGGATCGGCTGATCCCTACCAAACTGCCGCATGCATCTATCTGGTTGGGAAGCTTCAACTGTGTGGAAGCAAATTATTGGCGTCGATGCCATCCACAACAACCGCTCATGGTCGGATGCACCAAGGAAATCGTAATCCCCATATGGTTCCCAGACCACCTGCACAAAAAAAAATTAGGTTGTATTATGTAATGACATAAATCACAACTGGTAACTTCCAATTAACAAGCAATCAGCATACATACATTCTCTCGAGCGACCTCTTCGAAGGCCGTTCTATAGTATACCACCTCGTGCGTCGTAAATTTGGGCAGCGTGTTAAACCTGAACACAAAATAAATAACGTTAACCATTTCAGTGCTTAAATGTTAAAATTGTTATGAATTAAACACACAGTCATACATACCTATGTCCAAAATGTGCATGTGGGTCTGTACGCTGAGGAATAGATGGAGCAATTGGTGGGAATCTCAGCCACGCCCACGCCTGCAGCAACATATGACAGCCACCGATGTCCTTCTTCGATGGATCTGTACACTCGCACATCTGTCTGAACAAATGTGCAAGGACGGCTGACGCCCAACTGTATTCTCCGATCTCTGAGAAGTCCCCTTCCAACAAGTGAAAATAGCGTGATGCCATCACGCTACCTCCAGATCTATCACACAGTAGCCATGCACCAAGAAGGCGGGCGATGTGTGCCTTTGCAAACCGGGTGACATTTACAAAATCCTTGTCCAGCTGACCCCAATCGCCGAAATGCCTATCAAAGTAACTCAATCGAAGAGATCCACCGATCAGCTCGGTGTCTTCATCAGGTGCTTCACCGAAAATGTCCTCGATCACCCCCGCCCAGTCGGACAATGTCACTCCGGTGACGGCTTTGCCCACCGTGGGCAATCCCAAGATTCCAGCCACATCTTGTAAGGTGATAGTCATCTCACCCTGTGGCAGATGGAATGTATGCGTCTCTGGCCTCCATCGCTCGACCAGAGCACTAATCAGGCCAGCATCAATCTAAAACAATATAATAAATCAATTGACAAGTATAGTTATCGTTAGATAAAATTTGATTACTAATATCAACTATTGTATACCTGAATATGTCGCATACGTGCGACATGAAGAAAGCCAGCGTCACGCAGCATATCACCTACGACCTCAGGAATGCTGTCATATGCTGGGCCCCCCGACAGCTTGCCACGACGAGTCTTCAATACCCGAGGATCCACGCCACCATTCCACACAACTTGTGAAACGTGCGTACGCTGGACACGCCTACGCAAAGCGCCCCAGTTGTACGGGGTAGGCACAACATAAGATGTCGGATCAATCGGCTCAGCCTCATGATCCGATTCAGAGCGGGGCGAATCAGCTCCATCAAAATCAGCCATGCTACTGTAACTTCATGCACGAAAATAAATTCCATGTTAAACCATGCAATCAACCCCTTCCACACCCAATGAACCCTAAACCTTAATTATTTAATCCTTTATACAATAACCACACATCACCCTAAATTCAAAATGCTAATCATTTTATCCAAACACTAAAGTCTGAAACACCTACACAATTTTGTATCTACCTATTTTTTTTCATTTGCTAACCTAACATCGTTTGCTAAATCACAAGTATATCACAAGTACATCACAAGTACATCACTAACAATATAAATAAGTAAATCATAACAACATGACTACAAAAATTTTAACAGAGGCAAATAAAGAACAGACGCTTACTTGTTCGCAAGATTTTATCTGAACAAGAAAACACTTCAGCAGAGCTTCGCTGCACACCAGACCACCGAAGAACTCTAGAGAGAAGGCAGAGAAATTTTAGAGAGATGGTGCAAGTTAGGAAATGGGAGGCGGGGGCTATTTATAGAAATCTGGTGTGCTGCAACATGCCCAGATCAGACATGTTACAACATGCCTGATCTGGACATGTTGCACAGCACCAGATTTGTAATTAACAGCCCTTCTGCACCGGATTTGTATATACTTTGGAAAACGCACCTTATCGGTAAATATTTAAAAAAAAAACACCCTTTTGGTTCTTTTGCCGTTCAAGACAATTGCAGGGATTCTTATTTTCATGTCCTGTTTCTTTTTTGTTTTTTTTTTTTAATCACCTGTTCTGTTTTTCAATATCATTTTAGATCTCCAGAGTCATGTAAACATTTTTAAAAAATAAAAATTAAATTTTATTTTCTTATAAGAGAAATAATTTTATTAAATCTAAGCTTAACATAAGATGTGCCAAAGGTTAGCAACGATTAAGATATATATGAAAATTATTCCGAAATAAATTTTTTTTTTTTTATAAATTGATGATGATGAAACTTCACTAAGTGATAAAGAGTTTGGTGGACATACGCATGTTCTATAACATTCTTAAATCTTACCTCTTGTACTTCCTCCCTAGTAATTCTTCCGTCTTCATTACTATCTGCCCTGAAATAAATAGAATTCTTAATTTAACATTTAAAGAACAATGTGAAAACATTTAAATTCCTAAACTTTCTTCCTTCTGCGTAGGAATAAGAAAATACGTAAAATGTTAGAATCTTAATTATACAAAATTCTACAAATGGCAAATATAAATTCTATATACACGATGTTTCGAGATTGAGTGAAATGAGAGATGATAGGTTGATCTAAAGTAGTACATGAAGATAAGGTTTCATTTTGTTTGTCTAACGATTGGAGTTCCGAGTTCAAGGATCGAGTGGGATTTTTTAAGGATGATAAGAATTGAACCCTACCTTTTTTCAGCATATGTCCCCTAACTCTACTAATTGAGCTATCATATTGTGTTTAAATAAACTTCTAATGGTACTTTATATTACATTCATAAATTGGTATAAAAAAAGATATTACATTCATAAACTGATTTACTTGAATTTAAGATATCTTTATGAAATTTTTTTTGTTACAATAACTTTATGAATTTGATTATCGATCTCCTTTTACCCAACTATATACCGGACAATCCTGTTAAAGCTAAATGGCTTTCTTAAACTCCACTTTATTAATTTACATAAAATTCTATGTATATTCGTGTGTTTCAGCAAAATAATCTTAGAAGGAAAATGACAAAACTCATGCGATCATGCTGTTGACTTTTTATTTTTCTCTTTTATATATATAGTAAAAGAAAAATAAGGGGAAACAGTTTTTAAAAAGATTATCACAAGTTAAATACGTAAATCTCATTTACAAACTAAATATTTGAGCAGCAAATATTTTTAATTTTAGACAAAAACCTATTTGTCATAAAAAATTAGGTTAAAATTTATTTACGTTCATATATTCATTTTTAAGTTATAACTCTGTTAAAAGTGATTTTATAACACTAACAACCAAATTAAAAACAATCATACATACAAAGCATAAATTAAAACATTTTATCTGTAAGAATAAATGAAAAAAAAAAATCACGTATAAAATACATTATCCAAACATTTAATAAGCCATGAATTCTTTCGTCCGGTGATGGAGAAAAAGACACTGTTTCTTAATAGCTCTAGTGAAAATACATACGGATCATACAAGAAGATGATGAAATACTTACATGTCAAAGAAAATCTGAAGCCGAGCATCAAAGCTCTGATCTGAAATTTGCAACCAGAACTCATGCAACTCTTCTCTGTTTATGCTGCTCACTCTCCTTTCCTTCCTTCGAACCAATGCGTCGAATATACACACTGCAAATTCCTTCGAATCCTCCATTCCTTGTATATATCAATGAATTTACCAAATTTGTAATTATTTTAGTAAAATTGTTTCTATAAATCTAAACATGCAACTCATCAAAATTTAAATTATACCTTCGGTTTAGTATTTAAATTATAAAATCATGCATGTTGCTATTGCACATACTAAATTGATGTTGTAGTTACATCTAAATCATGTGATTTTAATTCTTATCCTTTTTTAGTATATGACAACAAAGTTTGAATTTAACATTGGTGCAAACTATTCAGACCCTCACTGGTAATCCAATTCTAAAAATAATTATTATGTTTCAATTGTACCAATTGAATCCATATAAAAAAAATTATAATATGATCTTTTCATTCTAATTAATTTCATCAAATTTTGGCCTAATCAAAATTGAGCAACCAAATCACCTGGTGTGTCTGGTGTGTGTTTGGTTACCAGTTACATTCACCTCAACGCCGTGTTGAATGTGAGAAACATTCTCAATTTTCATGATTTAGAAAGTGGGAACTTCCGCTTGCAATGATGCAAACATTGCAAATAGGTTTTCAAACACACGCATAATTACTATATTCAAGAAAAATTGAATCTATTTCTTGATTCACCTAAATTATTTTTATTTTTATTTTTAAAAATTTTCTTTTGATTATATTTCCTCACCTATGCATTCACCAAAGTCTTCACGAGCGAGTAAGCCATCCTTGGCCAACACGTTGAACCTTTCTTCTACCTTCCGCCACAGCTCCTCCGTGGCCTCGCCGGACTTGCTGATGAATCTCAACCCTTTCAAAGCTCTCTGCGCGCTCGACCTCGTCCGCTCAAGCTCCACTCTCATTTTCCGCGCGTTTCGCGCCGTCAACAGCGGATCCTCCACGGCGGCGGAGGCGGCAGTGACACTCTCCGCCGACGCCGACGACATCGAACGTAGCCACGGAAACTTCCTCCGAATCCTCGACGTAATCGAAAGGCTCCGCGCCATGCCTCCGCCACCTCCCCCGCCTTTTCCGTCGCCTCCGGTGGTGCTCGACGACGGCGAAGCGTTCGGAGCCGAAGATGGCGTCGGCGCCACGTTGCAGAGCACAACGGCGTCGTTTTCGAGCTCCAGCGTGATCTCCACAAGCTCCTTGTGATGATTACTCCTCAGGTCGTTGAGGAACACCGGCAACATAGCACCATAAGCGTGTCCTCCGGTCACCGGCGACGAGGCATCAAAATTTTCCTGCAAATCAAACTCGCCGATGCCGCATCTCCGAAACGACGACGTTCTCATCGAAAATTTTCGGCAATGCAGTTTCTTACTTTCTTTGTTTCTTTCTATAATTCTTGTAGTGAATTTTTTTGTCTTCTCTCTCTAGAGAGAGTGAAAGTAGAAGGTTTGAGTAGTGCAAGAGAGAGGGGTGTTTGGTTCACACGTTTGGGCGTGGAGGTGTTTTTTTAATTTTTTTGTATTAAAAAGAAAGAAAAAGAAAAGAAAACCCAATGGGTTGAAAACAAGACAAACACCTCTCAACGAATTTGCGCACACGATTTCAACGCCAATGTGGTCTTGCCGCACCTACGAGAGTAGTAGTTGGGAAATGGGATGCTTCAATTTCTCTGTATTCTTTTTTACTCAAAAATTCCAAATAGCAGACACCACTGACACATTCTTTATATATAGCTTCTTTTCATCCAGTTGTACTTGTACTTCCAATTATAAGAAGCTATCTTTATGGCTTTTTGTATTATTTTTTTTTTCTGACCAGATATTATCCATTTTTGCCCAAACAGAGATTTTTTCATTAAATATTAATCTCATTAATGGAACACAACTTAATTAACATTACGTCAACTTTTAAGTTTTTTTGTATTATACTTTTTGTTTTAATCCTATTGTTCATAAGGGGAAAAAAATTCTAATTAATCCAAAGTTTAAATAAATGATAATTATTTGTTAAAGATTGAATTTAAGTACTATTCAAAAAATTCATCATTAACTTTAGTATATTACCCACTTTTTCTCAATCACTTTCATACTTTATACTCCATTTGTTTATAATAGTATGTAATCTCAATATATAACTTGGCTTAAAATTTTAATCCCAAAAAAGAATGTAGTAGTATGTATGTCTTTGTCAATAGTTTCTTTAAAGCCTTTGGTACTAGCTCCAAATTTTGCTGTTATTTTCTTTCTTTTCTTTTCAATTAATAGAAAAAGAAAAAGACAAGAAGCATCAAACAAAGGAGGAAGATACATTTGAGTCCTCAATTGACTGCTTTACTTTATAAAACAGGTAATGAGAAAGTTATAATGATTTGTTTTTGTTGTTATATTATTGGTGCAAAAATTTGATGGATAACTAACTTTTATTGGAAGTATGACTAACTTAATATTAGATTTTATCTTGTTTTTTCAATAATAGTTGACATTTCGTATTTTAATTCTCAAGGATTCATTAATAATAGAGAGACATGCATAGGAAATAAAGGATTTGCTTGATAAAATTTAGTAAAGGAAAAAACTCATTTTGAAACCGAAAATCAATATATATTTTGAGAGTGATTATAACACCCCGTATGCATCCGATGTATTAACATATTACTTAATCAGATTAGCACAGTAGTTATCTTTAAATAAACCCGCGAAAGTATTTTCGAAACCATATTTCTTGATTCATTATGTATGGTACTCATCATAAACATAAGCCAGCCTCATTGATACAAAGCAACATAAACAACGGCAGATGCATAAATAATATCTCTACAGATATATCAGAAGAAAACAACATGTATATATACATATATACATCATCATGACACTCACAGTGTATCATACAAAAGAATAAGCAACGAGTGCTCTGATCTCAAAGATCACTTCCTCACACGAGGGCATACACAACATATAGAGTCCATATACAACACAATTCCATAACATGTGTGCACACCCACACATCTTCCCTCTTAAGGGTACAAATACATCAAAACCAAAATAAGGAGCCTTCAAGCTCTCACAGTGCTGCCGAGCAGCTGCATAGGAACTGTCTCTACTGGGGCATCCCGCCCTGAGACCTATCATCTCTGCCAGAAGCATCACCTGTAAAACAACATCCCCAACAAGGGTGAGATAAACATCTCAGTAAACTCAGGGTTCTTGAAGGTCTTTCATCCCCCTGATTCACTTCCATGATATATGGTATTAAAATTAACATAGCACTAACTTGTCATCACGGCTCTCATAAACGACTCACAAGTGTAACATCACACCAGTGTCATTCCATTGGACACTACCAACATCAGGAATGGAACACAACATATAACTATATGCACCATTGCTTGAGTAGAATCCACTCAGGACTTCACTCATACATATATGGCTCTTCTAAGAGAATTTCATCCACTCATGGCACCTTCTCTTAGAGATACAACATATATAACCTGGCCTGAGGAAGATCATCCACTGAAGGACACTCATTCACTCAGGACTTTCAACCACTTATAATTTATTCTACTGGCCAGAGAAATATCAACAAACACAGAACACTATTACAGTGTATATCATATACATGTTCATCTCATCATTCACACAACATTATCACAGCGTATATCATATACGTATTCTCAATAAAACAATAACTTACATCTTTAATACACATGCACCATGATATACAATAATCATTACTCCCTCGGAGTATAGTGGAACACAGGTAGTGGAAAACACTCCCAAGAACAAAGAGCTTACCTGGCAAAGCTGTGCTCTGCAGTCCAACCTCAGAACAGTGGTCTACGCCACTGACACCCTCGGTGTCACGCCCTATACAAGGCATACAAGCACAATCAATCATCAATCCAACCATACAAGGCATAAGCACATATCAACGATCCTCATCCATTACAATGAAAGGAACGTCATTCCTTTCCATAAAACCTTTGAGTCATCTATCTTAAGGTTATCAGGACTAACCAATTCACTGTACAACTCACAGACCCTCAGCGGTCTATCTCGGCCTAACCAAGACACTAGAGCCTCCCTAAGACTCGGTATAAGCCAAAACAAAGAGCTCAAAGCTCTATACAGGCCAACACCCAAAATCAACAACACGGCTTCTTCAACACAAAAGCACCGTTTATATAGCTCTCTGAGCACATATAGCACCAGTAACATGGCTCATGCATGTTCAACAATCACCAATTGACCAACAAACTACCTACACATGCATTTCTCAAAGCCAAGAATCAAAGTCCATGAAACTAACATATTAAAGCTAATCCTTCATCACAACAACCTACTAAACATGTTTTTCTAAAGGACCCAAGTCTAATTCAAACTCTAGATCAAAAGGGTCACTATTCATCCCAAATACAAATTCACAAATCAACCGGTAAAACTCGAGTTTCTTACCTCTAAGATGACAAGGAAGGCTAATGGACCGCTTCCCCAAGCTTGGGTGTCCGAGAATCGCCTCCTTTTCCCAGCGAGCTCGAGTTTTGTGAAGTTCCCTAGAGAAAGGGATCTCTCCGTTTGAAGGTTATTAGGGAAGAGTGATGAAGGATTCTAGCTCATAGGATGATTCCCTACAAGTTTCATATTTGAAGGGAAGTGTTTTGGTCAAGAAAGAAGGTGGTATGAAGCTTGGCCCTTAAACAATGGTGGAAGCAGCTGGGAGGAAGAAAAAGAGAGGGATTTGGCAAAAAATCGTGTAAATAAGCTTTTTATAGTAGCCCTGTTAGAGGTCCCGCGCTGATGGCGCCACTCTAGCGCTACCGGCGCCACATTCCAGAGAAAATTGGCTTCCTAGAGCACTTCGATCTGGCGCTACCAGTGCCACTCTGGCGCTACTGGCGCCGGATTCCAGTGAGAAATGGCCTTCTGCTGCAATCTCATGCTACCAGCGCCACTCCCACGTTACTAGCTTGAATCTCACGCTACTAGCTTTAGATTTTTTTATTTTTTTTTATTTTTTAGGATTCAAGGGTTATTATAGTGATAGAAAGAGAAGAGGAAGAAATATAAATATGATAGATAATATGATGTGATAAGAAGAAAAAAATATTTTTAAAAAAATATATATATTGACAAAGTGTGTGATATTTTAAGGTGTAAAAAATCAGATCGCATGGAGGAAAATGGGGTAGTTAAATTTTGGTTGCCATAATGGGGCTGAGTTCATGAAAGATGGATAGGGAACAGGTCAAGGTGTAAGGTAAGTGAAGGCGACCTAGAATTGGATTAACCACAGCCTAATTAACGTAAGCAAAGGTCATGGAGAAGGGATATGCATGTGTCACATAAATTAAAATATTCCCCTTTTGCAAACAACATTGACACTTTCCAGAGTGACAGGGGGTTGAACTATAAGCTTTTCTTTAAAGTTGTTGAAGGCTCTATTACGTTTTAAATTATTTACATCTCTATATATTAGTAATACTTGTTAACATAAATCGGTTGTAACATCCAAATTCTTCAATTATAAATGCTTGGATATCTATTAATTTCATGATGGTTCATTTGACTTTTTTTTCCCTCCTTAATATAGTTGTTAGATAGATTTCCAAGTGAGGGTAAACATGTCATTAACTCTCTATGTAGAATATACAATATTGTGGTCAATATATATAAGAAACTGTGTGAATACACTGAATTTACTATTCAAATAATCTAAGTTGGTAGTACAAGTTGTAAACATATCTACCAAATAATTATATTATCAATTAAATTACAATTTAATTTGGAGATCAAAAAACGATATATTAAAGAAAGAGAAATTTCATATTCAGAATTAAAATGTGGTATTTCTTATACAGTAACAGGCTGTACATACTTACAATATTAATGATTACTTATTATATATTTTGGTTTTATTATCAAATTAATCTTTTATTAAATTGTTTATAGTAATATTAGTCGCTTATTA
>PYAF01005227.1:4494-15761 GCA_007407185.1 Glycine tomentella | reverse complement strand
TGACTTGTTTTTAATCATTGCAATTAATTATTATTTCTGTTTAATTTTATATATTCTGCCAAATTCCTTCAAAAACCCCCCAACACGTTTTCAATCCCTTAAACATCGACAATTGATCCTTGAGAGACGACCTAGGAGTCACTTTCCTAGTACTACATTTAAAATCAAATTAAATTTGGTTGCGTACGACCGCGATCATGGAACTTTTTGATGTATGGGGTATTGACTTCATGGGGCCTTTTCCTAAGTCATTATCCAACCAATATATCTTGGTTGCTGTTGACTACGTCTCCAAGTGGGTTGAGGCAGCTGCTTTGCCCACCAATGATGCAAAAGTGGTAATCTCGTTCTTAAGAAAGAACATCTTCACAAGGTTTGGAGTGCCGAGGGCTATAATTAGTGATGGGGGGACTCATTTCTATAACAAGCAGCTGGATAGCTTGTTGGCCAAATATGGAGTCAAGCATAAAGTGGCAACCCCATACCATCCTCAAACAAGTGGTCAGGTGGAGATTTCCAACCGGGAGTTGAAACGCATACGTGAGAAAACAGTTGGAACCTCAAGAAAGGACTGGTCCAAAAAGCTGGATGATGCCTTGTGGGCATACCGTACTGCATTTAAAACACCTATAGATTAGCCGCTTATGAGAATGCCCGAATATACAAGGAAAAGACGAAGAAGTGGCATGATAATCAAATTCGACCCAAGGAATTTGTGCCGGGCCAACAAGTGCTATTATACAACTCTCGCCTGCTACTCTTTCCAGGTAAATTAAAGTCCCGTTGGTCTGGACCATTCTTGATAAGAGAGGTTTTCCCCTATGGCAATGTGGCAATTTCACCTCTGGATAGTGACCGCGCATTCAAGGTAAATGGTTACCGTTTAAAGCATTATTTTGGTGGGGAAGTGGACAGAACTTCAGCTTCTGTTCCACTTAACACTACGGAAGCTTAAATTGATACAAGCGTCTAGCTAAGACGTTAAACAAGCTCTGCTAGTGTACATAAATTTTGATTTAAGGTTTTGAAGTTGTTAGCATAGTCTTTGTTTTCTTCTGTTTACACATTCATCCATATAGCTATTATGCCATGTAAGCTTTTGCATTAACACTAGGTTTTTAAAAAATTGTTTTTAGAATTCATTAGTTTAGTTTTATGCTTAATTTTATGCTTTAGAATAAGTTAAATTAGATAGCATTTTCATTAAAGTTCATAAATCCAAAATAGAAACACTTGTTAAAAACTGTGCAGACATTCTGGCGCGATCCGCGCCATCTGTGGCGCGACCAGCGCCATTGCTTCGATCAGTTCACGCAGTTCGCGTGACATTCGCGCCAGTAGCGCGGTATGAGACAGTCTTGCATGTAATTTACTATGCTAGTAAAATTTTAAATGAGGCACAAGTGAATTACGCAACGACAACAAAAAAAAGAAATGCTAGCAGTTGTTTATGCACTAGATAAGTTTAGGTCATATTTGGTAGGGTCAAAAGCTGTTGTTTATACTGACCATGCAGCCCTCAAATTTCTGTTGCATATACAAGATGCAAAACCTCGGTTGTTGCGTTGGATGTTATTATTCCAGGAGTTTGTAAGGACTCAGCTCGAGTTTCAGAGCACGCAGTTAGCTCAGCAGACACGTATGTGGGAGGCAGTGTGCAGACATCTGGGCATCCACCCATCAGAGTACCAGACTCCACTTCCTCAGACACCAGCAGACCCTGCAGCCACCGATCCTATTGACCAGACCTCCGACGCTGCAGACACAGCAGTCACTCAGCCATTGATTCCTGATTCCACAGAGGCTGAGGTGACTGTAGAGGGTAGAGACGGAGCAGAGTGATCAGGACACTGTTTTTATGTTTTATGTTCCAGTTTCAGATTTATGTTTTTGCTGTTATTTTAGATTCTGCATTACATACATTTTTATATTCTGCACATTTACAGTTCTGCATTGATATATATATATAGTACAGTTTTATGATATAATTCTCCAAATAATCTGTTTTGACCAATGTGGATTGAATGCGATTTTTCGAATAATGCTCAAAATTTTCCAAAGTGCTATGACCGTATTTGTGGTTGCTGGGGACAGCAACATATAAATCTGGGAATGATTACGCATTATTTCGCAAATCACAATCAAGAAACAAATGAAGTCTAACAGAACCCTTTCAAAATTTTTCTAAAATTAAGCAGCACACAAAAATTTTTCAAATTAAAAGTGAATGAACTTAGTGATGGATAGATTTCATGGATGAAGCTTGATGAAATGAAACATAACATGGACTGCATAATGCATGATTGGAATTTGATTGTTGGTATGAGAAATGAATGTTGAAGTGGAATTGATGTTTGAAATGCAGTCAAATGAGATGGACTTGAATTCTAACACCTGCAAGGTTTTGAGCCAAACACGGTAAATTCTTTCCGAGAGACTCCGATTTCATTGTACTCTAGAACTTGAATTATTTCTCTGGATGCAGGTATGACTTAAGATGATTAAGGCACATTTTTCTTATTTAACTAGGGCCAAATTGACTAACCTTCAGTTATTTTTCCAATTGCACCTTATTTGAGCCTAAGCCTTTCATTTCAAAATGTCCCAAATCAAAAGCTATATCCAAATAACCGAATCCCTGAGGTTAGAGAAAGTTGATTTAAGTTTATGACAGAGGAAACACAAAGGAATTGTTCATCAAGTATCAAGAAGCACAAGTAAATCCAATTTGTGGTGAAGAACAAGAATGAATAAGCATGAGCCAAGTTGGAGGTCAATAAATCCATCAGTTGAAAAATTGTGAAGCTGCAGTGATTTTTTTTTGTTATGTTATGAATGTTTTGATTGTTCCAAAAAAAAAAAAAACTCCAAAAATTCAAAAAGAAGTTTGTTATTCAGTTATATTGGAATAAATGATGAATAAAGTACCAGGTTGTGAAAAAGAAGGCAAGAAGCATGTTATGAACTTAAAGGACTGGATCTAACCTCTCATTGAGCTACTTTTCCAAAATTTATCCTACCTTTAGCCCAGCCACATTACAAGCCGGAAAGACCTTTTGATCAAGTCATAATTGCGACTGTTGAGAATATCTTCAAGCTTATGGTAGTGCTGTGATTTTGTTGAGTAAGAGGGTAATGATAGCTTTAAACACTTGAGTGAGTGGGTGACTAAACACGAAACTGTGAGAATTACTCAAGTTACTCTCATTGTTGATAGCATTGAAAGTGCCATGAATAGCTTTGACTTGAATTGATCATACATAGCATGATTATTCTAGGATTGTAGGCTGTGGTTTGTGTTTGATTGTTGATTCTTGCTAAGTCTTGAATTCTTTCTGTTGCTGGGGACAACAACTTTCAAATCTGGGAATTGTTTGATGTGTTGCAAACACATCTTGTTTTTAGTCTAGTTTTAGGTTAGAATTTAATTAAATATGTAGGAAAATAGAATAGAATTAGTTAAGTTTAGTAGTTTAATTGTTTTAGGCTTATTCAATACCATTTAAGCAATTGCAGGCCAAAAAGAGGAGCTCAAGAACAAGAAAGAAGAAGCCAAGTTCTAAAGTGCCGCGCGAATAGCGCGGTAAACCGCGCCAGTAGCGCCAGTTGCAGGATTGAAGATGTGCTTTCGAAGGTCTCACGTTATCGGCGTGGGAATCCACGCGACCAGCGTGAACAAGCCGCAAGAATGGCGCCATTAGCGCCGTAAGCCGCGCCATCAGCGCCATCAACACAAGCCAGACCAATTGTTTCGACCAAGCCACGCGAGTCACGCTTATTCCGCGCCAATAGCGCGAGAAGCCCTGCAACAAGGTTGAAGACTCGAACATTTCACGCGGGTAGCGCGGAATGTCACGCTACTAGCGCCAAGCTTTCGAAAAGACAACGCGAATCGCGCGGAATCGCGTGCTGGTCGTGCCAGGATGATTTGGTTGCCTGATTTAAAAGATTTGCTTCGAAATTATCATGGGCTATGGGCTTACATACTGTAATTTTATGATTCTATATATATTAGGCCTCTGAACAGAGTGAGGGGGGATCTGCAGAGACATCCATAGATAGCCAGAATACATTGAGAAACATAATTTTAGTTTTCTAAACCCTAGAAATCAAGATTCATAGCCAGAATTCTGCACAACTATGAAGTATTCATCCGCTTTGATGCTCTTGAGGCCTATGGCTGGTTAATTCTTGTATTGTGGGAAGGCCATGAACTGATGAGTTATCCTCTGTAATTTGAATGGTATTGAATGCATATGTTTTGATTGTTTTAATTCTTTTCTGTTCTTATATTTCATCTTATTTGGAATTGATCACTTCAATTAAGTATTGAGGGTTAGGAATCGCAATGGGAACGTTGGGGTTCTAATTTCTGACCTGTTAAGAATAACATTCGTTCTTCACCTAGGAATAGGGATGCGTGAGTGCGGAGTTTATAATATGTTCTTTACATGCTTAAACTGATAAGATTTCACTAAGGAATTAGGTTGTCAATTTAGTTTGAAGGGTTGGTTCACTAAGGAATTAGGGATTAACTAATATCAAAAAGACTTATTCTCCGAGCAATCATAACACGAACCCATATGATTTGTTCTCTTAATGCTTAGTTTGACAGAATCGCTAAGGGTTTAGGGTTCTTGATCGAATTAAAGGGTGAAATCACTAGTTATCTAGGGTTTACAATTATAGTAGAGATTGATCATATGTAAACTTTAAAGTAACAACCCAGTCAAGTGAAAGAGGTAAGACTCAAAAGGAATTGCGCCTGACCACAATTATCAATCACTTGGTAATCTCTTCAACTGTTTACTGTTTCTTTTAAATTTTGTTTTAATACAATCACCCAACCAAACAACTTTCCCTCAACTTAAATTGTTTTTACTTTCAATCATAATCAATTCATCATTACTGTAGAATTAATCCAATCCCTATGGAGACGATACTCAACTTACCTAACTTTATTACTTGTAAACGATCGGTGCACTTGCCGTAATCGCACAACACTAACGATTCCCAGATTTAAATTCAGACACCCATGGCATATATAGCAGAAGAATAAATTTTTTTTTTTACCTCACGCGAATCGCGCCACAACTGGCGCTAATCGCGTGGAGATGAATGAAGGCTGGCGCGGATAGCACCATGATCCAAGCGATTAGCTTGGGACTTGAAAAATAAAAGCCTGAGTTCGAACAATCGGCGCGGTTACACCACCATTCACGCGATTAGCGTGAAATGATGCAAATGAATAGCTCTGGTTCGAACATCTCACGCGGTTTGCGTGGGGTTTCACACGGTTAGCGTGAATTAGCCGCCTCTTAGCGTCGTTAGCACCATACTTGGCGCGATTCGCGCCATGCCTTTGACAGCTGCTTTTCTTTTCTTTTTGAATTGCTTTTTGTTTTTATTCACTAACTAAAAATGCATGGAACCTAAATGACTAAAATTTAAACTTGCATAAATATAAATCTACTGCTATCAAAATTAAAAAGGACTTAAAGAAACTATGTATTTACATCAGTAACCAATTTCTCGGAAAGGGTTCCAAGAAGTGCTCATTTAATGTCTTGAGCTAGACGCTTCCTCTTGTTAATCATCTGTGGACTTAAGTAGAACAGAAACAGTGTTTCTATCCACTTGGTCTCCAAAGTGAAGCTTCAGCCGACATTTGTTCACTTTAAAAGTCCTGTCATTGTCTAAAGAAGAGATTTCTACTATTCCATAAGGACAATTCTTTTGCAACAAGAAAGGACCAGACCAACAGAGTTTTAACTTACCTGGAAACTTCAGGCGAAATTTGGAGAGCAATACCTATTGTCCTGGCTCAATTTCTTTTTGGCGAATTTTATTGTTACGCCACTTCTTGGTCTTCTCTTTATAGGTCCTAGCATTCTCACCTGCAGTTACAGGTGTTTTGCCTGCAGTTTGATACTCCCATTGTGCAGCATCTAGCTTTCTGACCCAATTCTTCTTAGGTGTTTCCACAGGTTTTCCTGGAGCTCCTTTAAGCTTAACCTTTGGTGCGCCAATTGGAAAATCATTTCCTTTCTTCTCAAACACATCGGCAACTTCCTGTATGGTCTCTTGTCTTTGAGTTTCCAGCTCTTCTTTCAGTTTTTCTTCCTCTGTTTAACCTGCACAATTCACATTATCCAGAAAATCTAGCCTAGAACAATTATGTTTGTCAGATGGATTTTTCACAATATCAAAAACATTAAAAACAACAGATTCATTATCCCTCCTAAGTTCTAATTTGCCCTGCTCTACATCAATTAAGGCCCTAGCAGTTGCTAAAAATGACCTTCCTAACAGCAGAGGGATTTCACTTTCACCCTCCATGTCTAAGACTATAAAGTCTGCAGGGAAAATAAACTTGTCTACTTTGACTAACACATCCTCAATCACCCCTGATGGTTTCCTTAATGAACGGTCTGCAAGTTGCAAGGAAACTCTGGTGGGTTTCAATTCAGAGATACCCAGGGACTTACACATTGACAATGGCATTAAATTTATGCTAGCCCCTAATTCACATAGTGCCCTCCCTACATTGATATTTCCTATGGCTATAGGGATATTGAAGCTTCCTGGGTCTTTCAATTTTTTTGGAAGCTTTCTTTGAATGATGGCACTGCACTCTTCAGTGAGTGCTATGGTCTCACACTCCTGCAGTTTATGTTTTTTTGACAGAAGTTCTTTCATGAATTTTGCATAGTTAGGCATATTGGCTAATGCCTCAGCAAATGGAATATTAATGTGTAACTTCTTAAACATATCTAAGAACCTGGCAAACTGCTACTTCTGGATTTGTTGCTTGGTCTGCACTAGATATGGGGGTTTCTCAAAGCGAGAGAAATCCCATTACTTCTTTGGAGGTGCAGAATTTTTTTCTTCCTTTTCTTTATCTGCAGGTTCTGCCACCTCTTGTTCTGCAACAACTGTGGTAGTCTCCTCCTCATCTTCTTTATTACTTACCTTAGACTTTTCTTGAGGGTTGATTCCCTTTCCACTCCTAGTGGTGATAGCATTGACATGTTCCCTTGGATTTATTACTGTGGCACTGGGGAACTATCTTAGTGGCCTTTCAGAAATTTGCTATGCCAATTGACCAATTTGGATTTCAAGATTCCGGATGGAAGCATCTTGATTTCTATGGTGAGATCTAGTCTCATTGATGAAGGCATTGGTGGCTTGAATGTGCTCAGTAGTCGTTTTTGACAGTTGCATCACGACTTTCTCAAGTTCAGAAATATTTGTGGTTGAAATGGGAGGAGGCTGCAGATAGTTGTTAGACTTATAGTCTAGCTTTCCTCCTTGGAAGTTCCTCTGGTAGTTGTTTCTTGGAGCAAAGGTGTGATTCCTCTAATATTGCTACTGCTGTCTCTGATCATTCCATACTCCATTAACCTACACAGGGTCAGCTCCAACAAGAATAGGACATACCTTAGATTCATGCTCACCTTGACAGTACTCACAGCTGATATGTGGCTTGCTGGCTGCAACTTGGGCTGCAGAGACTTGCAGTCTATCTATTTTCTCAGTCAACTTGGCTAGCTGTTGGGCCAGAATTTTCTGCTCTGCAAGCATGGCATCATTGCTGGACAGTTGGATTGGTTCTCTCTTTGGCTGAATTGTGATGCTTTCATTTTCATTACGAGCCAGAGAATTAATTAGCTCATAGGTCTGAGCTGCAGTTTTTAACCTTATAGTACCCCCTGCTGCAACATTAACAATCATGCATGACTCAGGAGTCATACCATTAAAGAAAATACATACTTGCTTACCCATAGGCATGTCAGATTGTGGCATCTACTGATTAATTCCTGGAATCTATTCCAGGCAGCACATAGGGTCTCTCTTCCATTCTAAGTGAAGTTGGTGATTTCATTTACCAACCTATTATATTTGTCCATTGAGAAGTATTGAGAGAAAAATCTTGAGACTAGTTCATCCCAAGTAGTGATGCTATTTGATGTTTGTCTGTTCAACCATCTGAGTGCATTTCCCTTAACAGCAAAAGGCAATAAACTTAGTCTTATAGCATCATCTGAAACCCCTTGGTGTCTGATGGTATCACATATTCTCAGAAATCTATCAATAAAGTCATGGGGGTCTTCAAAGTCTTCCCCACCAAACTGATTGCGTTCCACCAATGCAATCAACGAAGGATTAATGTCAAAGTGGTTTGCTTAGATTTGTGGTCTTACAATACTGGAGTTTAGTCTTGTGAACATTGGAGCCAAAATATCCTCCATTAGTTCATCCTCTGGTCTTAGCTGATTATTCGTGCCTTCAGCCATTTCTAATTCTAACTCTGATTCAGGAATTGAATCAAAATCAAAATTTTCTGCTTCTCTTCTTCTTTGCCTTGCTAGTTTCCTGTTTCTTCTAGCAACTCTTTCTATCTCAGGATCGTACTGCAGATGATCAAGATTGACTGTTCCTCACATAAACTAAGAGAAGCAATTAGTAACAAAAAGTTCCAATCACAAAGATTAAATTTACTACAAAATCAGTTATATCAATCCCCGGCAACGGCGCCAAAAACTTGAGGCGGAAACGGCAAGTATATCGCTCGTTCAAGTAATATAGTGGGTAAGTAGAGTATCGTCTCCACAGGGATTGGTATGAATTTCACAGTAATTTACGGTCTAAGTAATTGGAAGTAAAAAGAAAGTATTTTTGAAGAATTGTTGTGTTGTGAATTTGAGTATTTAAATAAAGAACATAAATTAAAATGAATTCAAAAGCAAGTAAAATGAGTTGTAATCAATGGAAAGAATAATTGTAGTCAGGACACAATCCCCTTTGATCCCTACCTCTTTCACTTAACTGGTTATCAAGATCGATTGCTTCCGATTACTCAGAGAATAAATCTTTTCTAATTTAGCTAATCCCTAATCCCTTAGCGAATTAACCCTTTAACCTAAATCAAAAACCTAATCCCTTAGTGAATTCTATCAAGTTAAGCATTTAAAAGAATATATTATAAAGTTTTGCACTCACGCATCCCTATCCCTAGGCAATGAACAACTATTATTTTATTCCTGTCAGAAACTAGAATCCCAACATCCCTATTGCGAATCCTAATTCTCAGAACTTAAGTAGAACGGTCAATTCTAAGAAAGCTTTAACAATGGAGAACAGAATAAAATAAAGCAATCATAACAATCTCATTCAATACCAATCAAGTTACAGAGGAGTTCACATTGATTCTTGGCCTAACCACAATACAGAATTCAGCCTGACATAGGCGTCAAGAACACCAAAGCTTCCACTAGAAACATAATTCTGCAGCAAACCCTGGCTTTGATTCTATGTAGGAATGAATTCCAAAGGTTTAGAATGCTAAAATCTGATGTGGAAAATAGTTCTCTTCTTCAGTTCCGAGGCCTTTCTTTTATAATTGCCTTCAGAGTGGTTAATTCCAGTAACAGAGCACCTTTTCCCTCTGCATTTTCGAACCAGATCTTTTTAATTAAGGAAGCAAATCATCGCCACGCGAATCACACGGGATTCCGCGCTGATCGCGTGGCTAACACGAATATGGAGCTTCCCTTCGTCTTCATGGCACGACTCGCGTGAGGTTCCACGCTGATCGCGTGGACTTTGCGGCTTAATGGCGCTGGTCGCGTGGACTTTCACGCTGATAGCGTGAAGTCCTCGAGTTGGCTAACTGCCCCTAGGTGTATGGCGCGACTAGCGCGAGTCTTGGCGCGACTCGTGCGACTTGTTCGAGCTGAGGGTCTTGAACTTTCTATTATGGCACGACTCGCGCGGGATATTGCGCGATCCGCGCGAGACCTTCAACTTGCTTTTCTTCTTTCTTTTGCTTGATTCTCCTCCTTTTTGGCCCTGAAATCATAACTTAGTACTAAAATGATATATAATTAAACATAATTAACAAACTAACCTATTCTACTCTATATTCCTAGTTATTTAATTAAATTATAACCTGAAACTAGCCTAAACTAAGATGTGATTGATTCCATTTTTCTCACAGAAATTTTCAAAATGCTCATTTTGGAATTCCCCACCATAATCACTTCTAATTGAGACAATTTTACATCCTTTTTTCATTTTGAATAAGTTTGGCTAGTTTTCTAAAAGCATGGAAAGCATCACTCTTGGATTTCAAAAACAAAGTCCAAGTGAATCTAGAGAAATCATCTACAATGACCAATCCATAGTAATTGCCCCCTAAACTCATGGTTCTTGAAGGACCAAATAGATCTATGTGCAAAAGTTCAAGTGGTCTAGAGGTGGAAACAATATTTTTACTTTGAAAAGATGTTTTAGTTTGTTTCCCCTTTTGACATGCATCACATAGTTTGTCCTTCTCAAATTTGAGTTTAGGTAGGCCAATGACTAAGTCTCTTTTAATGAGCTTATTCATATGATGCATATTGATATGACTAGCCCTCCTATGCCACAGCCATGTTTCATCTATTTTACTCATCAAGCATGTGGTTTTGTGAAATAATGCATGATCAATAGAAAGCAAGTAAACATTACCTTTCCTTTTGCCAATGTAAATTACCTCTTCACTCTTACCATGACAAATTAAACAACAATCTTGATTGAAAGAGATTTTATAGCCTTTGTCACATAATTGGCTAATGCTAAGTAGATTGTGCTTCAAGCCCTCAACATAAAGTACATTGCTGATTTTGGTATTTAAGCTATCACCAATGCTACCTTCACCAATGATTTTTCCTTTGTTGTTATCTCCATAGGTGACATAGCCCCTATCTTTAAAAATAAGATTCTTGAGCAAGGACATATCACCGGTCATATGTCTTGAGCATCTACTATCAAGATACCATAGAGAAGAGCTTGCTCTAAGACATACCTACAAAAGAAACAAATTACTTCAAAGGAATAGGTACCCATTTGCTTTTGGGTCCAAGTGGGTTAGTTGTTTTCTTTTTCTTTTCTACCCAAATGCACTCACCATTTGGGACATAAAACCTTTTTACAAAGCAATGGTAAGCTTTATGACCTCTTTCCATACAATAGTGACAAGTTAAAGCTCTATATGATTTTCTTGAGAACCTTCTTTGATTGAATTTTCCCCCTTTCTTTTTCTTCTGTTTTGGAGGTACAAATGTTGTTTTTTGAACACCTTTAAAGCTCTTTTTGTACCCCAAACCAGAAGTATCTCCAAACTGTTTTTGGGCACTCAACATTTCATCTAAATCACATTTTCCTTTGTTGAGTTTTTCCAGGATATCAATCAATTCTTGGTTCTTTGAAACAATCTTCAAATA
>PYAF01005226.1:552142-578980 GCA_007407185.1 Glycine tomentella | reverse complement strand
ACACGCGTGACACTCCAGAACTTGCTTCTTTTATTATTTATTCTCCTCTTTTGACCTGAAATTGCACAATTGGTATTGAAATTAGATTTAAACAATAAAATACTAAACTCAACTAATTCTAAGCTATTTACCTAAGTATTTAATCAAATTCTAACCTAAAACTAGACTAAAAACAAGATGTGTTTGCAACACATCAACCGACCTCCTCCAATAGTTCGAAGAGAATGGATGGATTACACTCGGTATTGCGACTTCCACAATGGACCGGGACATACGACCGACCAATGCTGGGAACTCCGAGATCCCATAGAGAGGTTCGTGCGTGAAGGCAAGTTGCGCCAATACGTAATTCGAACCCAGGGGCACCAAGCCAAAAGGAAAGCCCAACAGGAGAATAAACCACGGGACGACAAGAAGAGCAAGAAGGATGACGAGTTCCCAGAGCCTGAGTTCGAATGCAACGTCATCACAGGAGGATTGGGGGGAGGAGACGACATAGCCAATCAGCGGAAGAAGTACCTCAAGGAGGTAATGTCAGTAAGGGATAGGCCGAAGTTCAAGGAAACGGTGGTGGGAGTAGCAAAAAAGACACACCCCCATTGATTTATTTTACCGAGAAAGATTTGAAGGGAGTGGTACCCGGACATGAAGACGGCCTCGTCATAACAGGAACCGTCGCCAATTTCTGGGTCAAAAGGATATTTGTCGACAACGGCAGTTCGGCCGACATTATTAACGGGAGCGCCTTCAAAAAGATGAATTTGAAGGAGAAGGACCTGAGGCCGTGTCAAACCATGTTGTATGGTTTCAACGGAGAAGGTACCGGCTTAAAAGGGGCCATTGACCTCCAGTTAACGCTGGGGACGAAGGAGGGCTTCAGGTCGGAGAGGGTGACATTCACCGTCGGTGAATTCCCGTCACCATATAACATCATCTTGGGGAGACCCACACTTCACAAGTGGGATATTCTGATGTCTATCAAGCATCATAAAATGAAGATGATAGGGCACCTCGGCAAAGTCATCACGATTTGCGAAGATCAGAGAGAATCCCAGCAGTGTTACTACAACACGATCAGGGAAACGGAGGGTGGCCCATCATCCCCACCTCGAATTTGGCAGGGAGAACAAAGAGGATCCAGGGCCGAGGAGCGTTCATCTCGTAAGCTGGTCAATTTAGTAGAAATGGACCTACGAGATGTCGAGGAGTGGAGACCAGAGCCAGTGGACGAGCTTGAAGATGTCCAGATTGGCAGTTCCTCGGAACAGATTACGAAGGTGGGCAAGCAGGGCGACCCAGAAAACAAAGGCAGATTAATTCAATGCCTGAAGGACAATCAGGATGTCTTTGCTTGGAAGGCATCCGAGATACCTGGGATCAAGTCTACCTTCTGCTGCCACAAGTTGGCAATGTATCCCGGCTCTAAGCCTGTAGAACAGAAGAACAGAAAGCTCGGCCCGGACAGAAGACACGCGTTGACCAAGCACATTGAAGAGTTGCTCGAGGCTGGATTCATCAGAGAAATTCAATATACGACATGGCTCTCCAACGTAGTAATGGTGAAGAAGCCCAATGGGAAATGGCGGGTCTGTGTTGATTACACAGATTTGAATAAAGTCTATCCCAAAGATTCATATCCGATGCCGAGTATTGACCAGCTCGTAGATAACTCGGCAGGTTTCCAGCTGCTATCATTTATGGATGCCTATTCGGGGTATAACCAGATACCCATGCATCCCGACGACAGAGAGAAAACAGCATTCCGAGGTATTGATGCTAACTATTGTTATGATGTCATGCCTTTCAGCTTGAAAAATGCAGGGGCGACCTACCAGCGGATGATGAACAAGGTATTCTCGGATCAAATCGGCCGCAACATTGAAGTATACATCGACGATATGATCATGAAGACATCGGTGACCGGGGACCACATCCAGGATTTGGAAGAAACCTTCCAGAAACTGTGGCAGCACAACATACGGCTGAACCCGCTGAAGTGGGCATTTGGGGTAAAAGCCGGGAAATTCCTAGGCTTTATGCTAACCCACAGGGGAATAGAGGCAAACCCGGATAAATGCAAGGCCGTCCTGGATATGCAGTTTCCGACCAATAAGAAGGAGGTCCAGCAATTGACGGGGAGGATGGCGGCCCTAACCCGATTCTTACCAAGATCCGCGGAGAAGGCCCTCCCTTTCTTCAAGCTGTTGAAGAAAGAAGCAAAGATCGGATGGAATTCGGCGTGCGAGGAGGCGTTCCAACAGATCAAAACATGCCTGGCCTCACCCCCCGTATTGTCAAAGCCAGAGCCAGGGGAGACACTTATCTTGTATCTCTCGGTCGGTGAAGAAGCCATTAGTGTCGTGCTGGTTAGAGAAGTAGGCAAGTCACAATCCCCGGTATATTTCGTAAGCCGAGCTCTCAAGAACTCGGAGCTGAGATACCAAAAGCTCGAGAAGGTGGCTTTTGCCTTGCTCACCACAGCAAAGAGGCTTCGCCCGTAGTTTCGAGCCATACCGTCGTCGTACGGACGAATCAACCCATCCGACAAGTGCTGCACAAGCCGGATTTAGCAGGAAGGATGATGAACTGGGCCATCCAGTTGTCCGAGTTCGACATTCAGTACGAAGCCCGCCATGCAATCAAGTCACAAGCGTTGGCCGACTTTATAGTAGAGTTGACCCTGACGTCGACCATTCAACAGAAGGATAAAGTGTGGAAAGTCTACGTCGACGGCTCGTCTAATGCAAAGGGAAGTGGAGCCGATGTCATTGTTGAAAACCCCGATGGAGTATCCCTTGAGCAATCCCTCCAGCTCAACTTTCCGACTTCTAATAATCAAGCGGAATACGAAGCTTTGATTGCAGGATTAAAGCAGGTTAAGGAGCAGGGAGCAACAAGGGTCCACGTTTTTACTGACTCGCAGTTGGTTTTCGCGCAGATCGAGGGCAGATATCAAACCAAGGGCCCTTTACTTGCCAAGTATCTGGTCAAAGTAAAGGAAATGATGGCAGATTTTGATGAAGTAGCGATCGCCCATATCCCAAGGGAGGAAAACGCCCGAGCCGACATCCTATCCAAGTTGGCTAGTACGAAAGGGGCGGGAAACCACAGGTCAGTTATCCAGCAGGAGCTTGCCCAGCCGGCATGTGTCATGATCATACTTACTGCCGAGGACTGGCGGAGGCCTATCATCAATTATTTTGAGCAAGGAGTCATCCCAGATGAGGAGATAGAAGCGAAGAAACTGATCCGGGAAGCAGCTATGTATGTAATCCTCGACGGAGAACTATACCGGCGAGGACTGCATGCATCATTGTTGTTGTGCCTAAGCGAGGACCAAGCCGAGTATGTGCTCTCGGAAATACACGAAAGGATCAACGGACAACACATAGGGGCAAGAGCTTTGGCACTAAAAGCTCTACGTGCAGGATATTTTTGGCCGACCATGAAGGCCGACGCAGCAGAGCATGTTAAAAAATGTGATAGTTGCCAAAGACATGCAAAAATAGTGTGGATTCCCCGTCCGAGCTCAGTTTGATCACTGCGCCGTGGCCATTTTACAAGTGGGGCATGGACCTGTTGGGGCCATTTAAAGCTACGGAGGGTCAAATGAGATGGCTAATAGTGGCCGTTGACTATTTTACAAAGTGGATCGAGGCCGAGCCGTTGTCCGCCATCACCTCGGCCCGCGTTCAAAAGTTCTTCGAGCGGAGCATAATAGCAAGGTTTGGAATCCCGGCAGAAATCGTTACCGACAATGGGACGCAATTTGCTGACGGCACGTTCAAAGCAATGATGACTGGCCTCCATATCAAGCACCACTTCGCCTCAGTGGAACACCCCTAGTCTAACGGCCAAGCAGAGGCAGCAAACAAAGTCATCCTCGAAGGGTTGAAGAAAAGAATGAACGAAGCCGGCCCGAACTGGGTCGAGCAACTCTACTATGTGCTTTGGGCTTACAGAACTACGGTCCAAACGACCACTGGAGAAACCCCATTTAGGATGACTTATGGCCGTGAAGCCATGATCCCGGTGGAGATCGGCCAATCATCATGGAGGAGGCAGCATATATCTCAGGAGAATGACAATGATGCTGCCCTAGCGGCCGAGCTAGATTTGGTATAAGAAGTCCGCGCTGCTGCTCATCGCCGAGATCTCCATCAAAAAAGCAAGCTGGCCCAAAGATTCAACAAAAAGGTGAAACCGAGATCCTTTGAAAAAGACGATCTCATATTACGCCGAGCGGACATTGGAAACAAGAACGCCCGAGATGGGAAGTTAGCAGCAAACAGGGAAGGACCGTACCGAGTTGTCCAAAATCTTGGACAAGGCGCATACTTGCTAGAGACCTTGAACGGCAGGCAAGTCAAACGGACTTGGAACGCGGACAAATTGAAGAAATACTATAGCTGACAATGCGCAACCAAGAAGGTCCATGTGTTTTCCTTTAGTTGACTTCTAGTCGGTCATAGGGATCATGGAACTTCACCATGTGTTTCCCTTTAGTCGACTTCAAGTTCGTATCGGAATCATGGACACCATGTGTTTCCCTTTAGTTGGCCGTTGGGCCTGTCATTGGGATCATGAGACTAGTGTGATTTCCATTAGATTTTGTGAACCGGGAACATATAACCTGCGCAAGTCTATTTTGAGGATCACAAATTATGTAAATTTCATGTTTTTTCTCATCAATTGATTATGTGAACCGGGAAAGAAAAACCCGCGCAAATCTGTAATTGAGACCATGAATTATTAATAAAATCCTTAATGCAAGGAATATTATTGTGCACATATTTGAACGCTTAGCCGTTGTTCTGTATTAACTCGGTCTTGATCAAGCCGACGTAACTATTTAATCTAGATGAATCATCAGATTCTTCTGAAAGAATTACATCTATGGGTTAACCTTGCGAATACATTTAACAGTTGTTGAGACGGGAACATGATCTCATAATGCTGACTAATGATTCGGACTAAACAATATACTCGGCCATAGGAGCCGAAGATGAAATATATAAATCCCGACTGACGAGTCGGAGTCAAAAATACTTGGCCATAGAAGCCGACTTATGGAAGTAAAGTACTTGAGCCCCGACCAAGGAGTCAGGATAAAAGATACTCGGCCGTTGGAGCCAATACACGAAAGGAATAAAACGGTAAATTATGACTGATAAAAGCCGACGAATATTACTTAATTGTGCAAAATATTTGTTCAATGAAAGTATGCAGTAAATTCTTCAGAAAGAAATTAAATACAAAATAAGACCGGCATCCCGGCCCTTCAGTTCCCGCCGCCACTCGGACCTGGGGCCTCCTCGGGTGAGTCTGCTGAGCTTGGCTCCTCCTCTTCGCTATCAGAAAGGGTCAGCAGTTGATCATTCCCAACATAAGATTTGAAATGCATTCCCTCGGTGTTCAGTTGGACGCCGGGGTTGAGGAAGCGAACTTGGGCCAAAGCATTATTGAAGGACGCTTCAGAAGACCGAGCAAGTTGGGATTGGACAAACATAAGCTCATGAAAGGCTTCATCCGCGTCCTTGGTCTTCTTATCGTTTAAGGCCAGCAATTCCTTGTACTGCACAGCAGCTTCAGCAGCCCGACCCCGGTAAGTGGCTGCAAATTCCTTGAACTTGACCGCACCAGCTCGGGCAGACTTAGCTTCCGCTCGAGAAGCTTCCAGCTCCGCCCGAGAAGACTCCAGCTGAGCCCGAGCGGTTTCGAGTTCGGCAGTCAGCTTAGCCACCGACTCTTGAGCTTCTTTGGCCTCCGCTCGGGATGCCTCCACTTCTTTGGCTGAAGTAGCAGCACTTTCCCGGGCAAGATCCAGCTCCTGTTGAAGCTGCCGGATCTCATTCTCGGAAGCCTCAAGGTCGGCGGCCCCCTTGCAAGCTTTGTTGTTTAAAGCTACTAAGTTTCTAAGCAAGGAGGCGGTCTTGTGGCAGGCCAACTCCAGCGAGCTCAACTCCTCTTTTTCGGGGTCGCTGAAGGGAACCAGGTCGGAGTATGTTTTGGGTACCCGGAGAACATGGAAAAGCTCCCGAGTCACACCTTGGTCCCAAAGAGTTCGAGGGGACAATTGGAGGTGCTCCTCGGAAGGCCCAGGCACCGGGGCAGCATCAGCAGCGGCCGGGGCATCAACAACGACGTCGGCCATGGGCTCATCGGGGACGTCGATGGATGCCTCGGCCATCGGAGAAGATGGAAGAGGGGCTGAAGGAGCCTCAATGATTGGCTCAGCCGAAACAAGGGACTCGGCCGGAACAAGGGACGACCGAGACTCGTTGGCCGCCTTTTGGCTTTTGTCCTCGGTCCGCCTTCGCTTCCTCCGGAGCTTCAGGGCTTCAAGATGTGCTGGCTGGGGGGCAGGGTGTGCGTTCATCTCGGTCGCTGCACAACAGTAAAATAAATGTCAAGACCAATATTAAACACTTACAATAATAATCTTCAGAAGCAATTCAAACTGACCACACTGAATATAATAAGCTATGGGAGCCAAGCTTTTTGAGGCTTTGTATGACAATATGCTAGCCACGGAAGAATCATCCGAATCTGACAACCGAGTCTCGTCGGTTCGATAAGCAGCAGAAGGTAGATCATGATGGGTGGAAGTCCAATATAAAGGGAACTTCCATGATCCCGAGGAAGACTCAGATTTAGAAAAAAATGGATGTTGGCCGGGTTCGGCAATAACTTTGAAGAATTTGTCTTTAAAACCTTTAAAAGATCGGCAAAGAGAGAAAAAAGTCGACGGTCAGATTGGCGGTCTTTGCGACCCCGGAAAGAGGTCCACCCTTTCCGGTCGGCAGGTTCTTTGCCTGATCGGTTAGTTTGGACAGAGAAAAAAATAAAAGAATAAAGAATAGGTGCAGGAGACCTCTAGCTTCTGACAAAGAATCTCGAAGGCCTGCATGAAAGCCCAGCCATTCAGGTGAATCTGAGAAGGAGCGACTTGCAAGTGCTCTAGCACCCGCATTTGGAAGTCGGTAAAGGGAAGACGGACTCCCAACCGAGTGATTATATCTTTATAAAATAAAAAGAAGTCAGGGTCATTACCCTCTCGGATAGAGCATACAGGCTCACCTGGACGGGAAAGACAAACATGAAAACCCTCTTGGTCCCCAAGGGGGAGGGATGCAAGGTCCTCGGAACTCATCACCGAGGTGTGTTGCAACACCTCATGAGCAACCCAGGGAAATCTACCTGTCAGAGCAGGAGAGAGAGTTTGGGAATGAGACCCGGTTGCGGATTCTTCAACGGTTCTGGCGACGGACGGGTCCATAGTTACCTATGACAATAAAAAGAAACAATAAGTCAAGTACCTGGAAGGAGAACCGTCAAAGGACTGGGTTGAGAAGAGGCCGGAGCCGGTATGGTAAACTCTTCGACAGAAGTTGGCACCCCGGTATTGAAATCTGGCTGGGATGGCAATATAGTGGTTTCTTTGGGAGGAGGTTTGGGAACCCAGATGGGGTTATGGCGACATCGATCCAACAACTCCTCAGCTTCTCTATTAAGATCCATGTTGGCCAGATACATGAATTCCTCAATACATTTTGAGCAATGCTCATATTGAATTTCGAAATTCGGCTCGGGTACATGGTAGGTCTCGGAATCATCTGAAGGGGCATTACTTGAAGAGACGAAAGCCCTAGCCCTAAATTCAGAGGCAAGTATTGCCGATCTTTGACGCGATGATGACCCCAAGTTATAAGACCCTAACCTAGAAGGATTGGGAGGCTTTGGACCTAATCTGGAAGGGGTGGGAGGTTTTGGGGTAGGGGCTTTGGAATTGCCTGGACCAGAAGGGGCCCGAAGTAGGGATTTCCTTTTTTCTTCTTCAGGAAGGGGCAAACCATAAAGCCAGAATGCAGCACGGGGAGTAACCGAATTGCGGATTTCCTTTTCTTGCTCAGGGGTGTATTTCATGATGAAGGAGAAAGAAGGAACAAAAACTGGGGAATGTGAAGGTGAAAAAAATGTGCAGAAGAGATTGATACTCAGGGCTTATACAGAAGAAGACGAAGAATAAAAACAAATTATAATACCAATAAAAGAAAGAAAATGATGAACAGAAAGATACCTGGGTAAGAAGAGAGATGGCGAAGAGAGGATTAGCAGCGAAGAACAAACGATTCCAGAAAGATGCTGAGAGAAGCAAGAAAGCAGGAGTCGTAATAGATGCAGAAGAGGCTCAAAGAAGGTGAAAACGCAGAAGATGTGAAGGCTAAATTGAAGTAAAAATATTTTAATGAAATAAAACGGAAAGGGCGCATTAAGTGAAAAGAGTAACCGCCAAAATTCAAAAGGCATGGACAATAACTGCTGGTCATAGAAAAACGTGGAAGGGGTAGAGATGTCATTAGCCCAGAAAGGAAATGATTGAAACGTGCAAGAGAAGGACAAATACTGATCAACAAGACACGTGGCGGCTAAGGGGAAGAGGACGTTCCATTCCCCTATGATCATAGACGTTCCGTTCTTCTATGCTTATAGCTGTCCAGGCGGCTGTGAAAAGACAAGGGACAGCTCGGCATAAGAATCAACGAAGGGTGACTGATAGATTTAATTAGATGATGTGCCATTTCTACAAGGGGCAAATGTGAAGTATACCTCGGCTCAAAAGATGATCACCTCGGCTCAAAAGATGATCACCTCGGCTCGGATAGATCACCTCGGTTCGGACGATTGCTACCTCGGTTCGGGCTTTGAGTACACCGGATCGGGTAGTAAGCGTGTCAGTTCGGATATCAATTAGCCTTGCGTAGTTGACCTACAAAGTATGATCGACATCACTATTGATACATCCCGGCCGTCCAGAATGCTAGATGACCGGGCTGAGGGGCATCTGTTACGGATAAAAGATATTGTTATCTTTCTTTCCGTTAATTTAAATATTCAAATCTGCATTAAATCTGTTATCCTCTTCTCCATAAGATAACCACCAAAAGATAGAAGATATGGTTGTTATATTCCAGTTATCAATATCTCCGCATATCAAGGAGGAAGATATTGAGCTCAACCGTTCGGCCAAAGATAATGGGCCTCAACCGTCATTCTACCAATGTTCAGGTATTATCCTATAAATACAGCATCAGTCATGGTGAAAGGTACACAGACACTTCTAACTCTCTCTTTTCTTTTCACACAAGCACACACCGCACCCCCCTCAACGTGCCGTGTTACTCTGCTGTGATATTCTTCCTTAAGTTGCTTCATCTTCATAAGCTTCTTGAGAGAGAGAGAGAGAGAGAGAGAGAGAGAGAGTTTGATCCTACATCAATTCATCCAACACCACTTGTTGGACATTTCTGTTCTCACTGAGCAGAACAATTATAAAAAATATAAGTGAGCAAAGAGAAAAAAGAAGAAAAAACCATCATGGACATTGAATATGTCTTATCTATTTAAGCAAAGTTTTATCCAACCTAACTTATTTTCACCCTTGTTATAATATTTCTTTTAGGGACACAATTGTAATTCAACCAGTTTTCTTAAAAAAATAAAAAAATCTAAGTAATTTTTCTCTCGCTTCTCTATTCCCTTCTACTCCTACTTTGTCGAACATTAAAACTCTCCCTAGGAAAAGCATCCTCCTCCCTAGCAACGCCATTGGCATGCCCTCCTCCTTCACAAAACTCGTACAAACTCACGTGATTTCATAAAGGAGTTCACATGAATTTGGATGAATCAATGAGAAAATAAATAACTGATTTCATGTAAATAATGCCGCTGCTAAATTGAACATTTTCACCTTTCTTTTAAGTTTGCTTCTTTCTGAATTTTGGATTTTCTTACATTTCTTTGTGAATCAGCCAGTGGCGCAAATTGAGGTCCTGTTACTTTTCCAATTGCATAGGTTATAATCACCTTGCATTTGCAATATTCTCTTGTAATAAATTGAACCAAATTATGTAGAAGAAAAAAAAGAAGAAAAAAGTGCATAAAATCATTCATGACCAAAATCATAACCAGTTAACTACTTGGTCCACGGTCATGATGATTTTAATTATCAATTTCTTGAATCACACGTTATTTTTTAAATATTGGTAAACAAACTTATATCTTTAATTATCAATTTATACTAAGAAATTGTGATCATTACCGACCTAGGTTTTTCGCATTTACTCTTAATTATTTATCTCCTCAAGTATCAACTGCCCAGAATATGTAAAAATCGATAATCTCGATCTCTCCCCTATACGTTTCCTCTAATAGTTTTGATAAACTTTGAAGTATTAGTGAAAGGTACAGTGGCTGTCATTATGGATGCAAAACTGTTTAGAACAAAAAAGTAAATTCCTGGAGTCCTGGCTGTTATAGGACTGTTTAGATGTCTCTAGAAGCACTTTTAGAAGAAAAAAGTAAAAAAAAAATAAAATAAAATGAGTTTTATTATAAACTAAAATTAATTTTCCATTAACTTATTTATAGATGTCAGCTCATCTTTTAAAAAAGTTATATTTGTGAGCTTTAAAAATTAGTTAATAAATAATTTATTTTTATTTATAAAAAAATTCATTTCATTATTTTTAAATGTTTCTAAAAAAATTTAACCAAACAGAACCATATATTTCGCTGAAGGTGTCTTGAAGGAGGAAATCACACTTTGACACTTATTTCTACTTCCAAAACCAGCTACAGAGGATTTGTATAATGAAAATGTGTGTGGAGAAGAAGAATTCGGTGAGGTTAACAAAATTAAGAATAAATAATTTTTCTTTGAAATTAAGTACAATCTTTCTTACAACAGCTTAAATTTAATATCAGGATTGAAACTGATTAGGGAAATGAGTGTGTGTAATCGAGTGAGGAAGAGTGATAAATCTTAGATGACAACCGTCTCCATATTTATTTTAGTATCGGAAGAAAATTTTGGTAAAAACTTAAAAAGCTGAAGCTTTGTTTTTTTTTTCCTATCTAAAGGGATGTTTTGTAGGAGATAAGTTTTTATTTCTTAAGCATCATAAGTGGAAAAACTTAATAATGTTTGATATGCATTAAAAAAATGACACATATGGAAAATGATATTTCTTGGAAGTTTTTTTATAATCAGTTTCTCATGAAAACTTTTTCTTTATTTTTTCGAGTTTAATTTTTTTACTATATTAAAAATATCATTAAATTATATAATGTAATAAATAATTAAAATAATTAATAAAAATACGTGTAATTTTTTATTCATAAAAAATTTATCTAAATATTTTTAATGGTTAATTAAATAAATTTTATTTAATCACAAAAAATATAACATAACTCACAGAAATCATGATTGTCAAACGTTAAAAAAAAAAAAAAAAAAAAAAAAACTCTCATCAAATATATCATTATCAAAGATCATATACGTTAGAATTGAGCTTTAACCTGAGTTATTTAGTTTCTTTTTTCCTTTTCGTTGTCTGTTTCTTATGTTTCCGACGAGTAAAAAAAATCTCTAACCTAATAACCTGAATAAAAAAAAAAGTATTAATCCTTAAGCCAAATTAACACTAGCACCGTATTTACCTGAAGGACACTTCACACCTTGCATAAATTTTGCTAACCTCCACATTAAAGAGCACAGTATGATGACACTCTGGCATGAAGTGTGTGATGCTTACATAGTTACATATATATCCCCAAAAATTAATAATAATAATAATAATAAACGGTGCATATAAAATAACCAATTTTTTCATTTACGTTTATTTTGGTCAAAAAACCAAACTGCCAAACTAGAGTGATGCAGAGGTAGAAAAAAAAGGTGCCAACCATTTCCAAATCCCCTACACCAAAGTTGAGTGCTTGTGTTCACTCACACCCACAACCCCAACAACAACAACAACAACACAACAGTCTCAAAATTCAGCCTATATAAAGCACCAATTCCCCCCACGGAGCCTCCCCAAACTTGATTCCCCACAACATTCTCCAAAATCACCTAAAGAAATTTCAAGTCCTCACCATGGCTGATGGTAGTAGTAGCAACACCAAGAGCAATTCCCTGATCCTCCATCACCCCACAAACTTGAAGGGTGGTTGGAATGCTGCCATCTTCATCATATGTGAGTCCAAATCAAAACCTCTCTCTCTTTCTCTCCATCCCTCATTTCCCCTTCCTCTCTTACTCTTTTGATTCCCACATGATTTCTCTGTCCTTTCGAGACATTGTCAGATACTAAATATAAATATGAACATCTCTAATAATGAGAATTCAAACCTTTATTTACTTAGTTTCAATAGATTAAGGGTGTAGTTAGATTACAATCTAGGGACTCTGAGACCACACTCCAAACACACATTAACCCCATAGACCTAACCCATTATTTTTTTCTCTCTCTTTTGCATCATGACGAGTTTGATCTTGATTTGATCATGTATATGTGATGTGATGATGCGATGATTATGCTTTTGCTTTGTGGGCAGTTGTGGAATTTGCTGAGAGATTTGCTTACCAAGGGTTGGCAAGTAATCTCATCCAATACCTTACAAATGTTCTGAATGAACCAATCACACAAGCAGCCAAAGATGTGAACACATGGGTTGGTGCCTCCTCTCTCTTCCCTTTGCTTGGTGGCTTCATAGCTGATTCCTATCTGGGTCGCTTCAACACCATACTCTTGTCCTCAGTCATTTATTTCGTGGTAAGTAAAATTTAATTATTTTATTTTTTCACTGTTCCAAGTTTAATTCGTTTGGGTAAAATATTGTCATGTCTCTTCTGTTCTTGATTCTTGCTAAATGGGTGGAATCAAATTTATGGGCTCATTGCTCTTCGGATGCAACAACTTTGTCTTTTTTCAAGTTTTTCGTGTTACGTATATGGTCCCACATCGTGCAGGAACCATAATAAATATTGGATTTAATTATTTACTATATGTCTTTTTTATTTTAGCGGAATCTCATAACCGCGTTATTTTATTATCGCAGCAAGACAAATGCAAATAATTAAGCGGTTATATAAGACACGGATTAAGACATATAAAATGTTTTTTTGGTTGAAAAGTATAATTATTATTATAATTATAATTTTTATACTATTTTCGTGTTGTATTATATATGTTTGTTTCAATTTTTAGTTTGTTTCAAAATATTTGTTATTTAGAAAATTAAAAAAGTATTAAGTTTTTTTTTATTTGTAAATTTTTTATTAAGTTTTCGTTTAAGTAATTTTTTTATGCATGAATATATCTCGCTTTAATCTTTTAATGAATCTATAGTTACATTCTAATTCTTTTAATAAACATATTTTAGTCAAATATTTATTTTTTTACTATTAAAATTTGTGTAAATAACACTTTAATCAAAGATTTATTTTTTTAATAAACATATCTTTTTATGCATGAAAAAAAAGTGTGCATTACCTTAAAAAAAGAATTATAAGATACAAAGGAGTATTTAATGATGTCTTAATTAGTATTTTAATTTAAATAGATTTCTTAATAAAGATATTTTTAACAAAAAAAATATTTTGGAGTTGAACTTGGTGTAATTAGTAATTTTCTAAAGAAGTGTGCATTGCCTTAAAAAACGAACAAGTCAAATTGATACCTTAACTAGCATTAGTATTATTTTAAAGATAATGAATAACACAATTTTTGGGTCTCTTTCCATTAACTACACCTGCAACCAGAAGAGAGAAAAGGTTGAAGACAAACCCAGTCCTCAACAAAACTCTTTAATAAAGAAAGTACAATATGCTAGTTTTGAAATCCGGCAAGTATACAATTTTGGGTTATAACCTTCAATATTCATTTGTATTAAAGAGATTTTTTAGTTACTATAATGAGTTTTAATATTTTTTAAACAAAATTAAAATATTTATTATTTAAAATATTATAGCACCTAAAAGTTTTTTTGGTGAATAACTGCTATTTAATTTATTGATCGTCAATATACAAGGAATATTTTTTTAAGAAGTAATGCCTTTCGTAAATATAATACTTATATAGGATTTTTTTTCTTATAATAAAAAGACGGTTAATGTAATAAATGCAGATATTGTAAATATCATAACATGGCTGTTTTCTTTCGAACACAAACTTCATTGCATATTGAATAATTTAAAAGAAATACAAATCAATTTAATTAAGTAAAAAAGATAATTTAAGTATATAAAAAGTCAGGATATAAAGACTACTAAAATTAATTAAGAGATACTTGATTCCTGATGTAAATGATGTTTATCTTTTCTCATACCATCTTACATCTACCGTACATCATGCTAAACACAAGTGACTCGTGTTATATTTTCAATATTTTGAATTGAAAAATCAACGCATCAAATCAAACACTAAGAAAACTTTTCTATCACAACCCCTAATCCACAATTTTTTCTGTGATTTCAATCCTAATCAAACCAGTTACTTTCTAACTTTTATTTTATTTTAGTTAAGTTTATAAAATATTACAAATTAGTAATATTGTGTTTTGTCTACAAATTCATCTAAGAAACTTATAAATTAATAAAAAAATTGAACTACTATCACTCACCATGATTTACATAATACTAATTAAAACTTGTTAGTTTGTGTAATAATTACTTGGACAAGATATGAAAACTGATGAATTAAATAAATTACTATTAGATAGTAAACATATATAACTTGCCAAAAAACACACTCTTCATGATTCAAATTTTTAACACTTAATTATTGAGAGGTTAATTGTTATGTGGGGTATTTCTTGTTGTGGGTACTTTCCACTTCCACGGATCACTCAAATGCTTGAGCACATCTCTTGTGATTCCAATATTCCGTACAAGATTTGCATATTTCCTGTGAGTGTCCACATTATACAAGTCAGCACCATGCATGCACTGTGAATTATTTAATAAATAGTTTTAGCCGTTGTTGATGGAAAAAGAATATCATATCCTCACGTCACATGAACATATATGCTACAGGGCATGGTTTTCTTGACACTTTCAGTGTCGGCACTCAAACACAAACTCCTTTTTTTTTTGGCACTTTATGTCCTGGCCATCGGCGACGGAGGTCACAAGCCTTGTGTCCAGACCTTCGCCGCCGATCAGTTTGACGAGGACACACCCGAGGAGAAGGATGCCAAGAGCTCATTCTTCAACTGGTGGTACCTGGGGATTGTGGCTGGCTCAACTGGTTCTGTTTTTGTTGTCATATATCTTCAGGTAAATTCATGAAATTCTTAAGACTAAAGTTTTAATTTGTGCAATACATGAAATATGAAATTATTAAAATATTGTCCATTTTATTATAATTTTAGAGGCTAAAGGGAACGTTATTTTATCCTGTTTGGATATTAAAATGACCCTTTATAGTAATTTTAGAGAATAAAGTGACATTTTAATAATTTCAAAGACTAACTTAATGTATTAATATTTTTTAGTTTAGTTATTTCATTATTCATGATAAAAAAGCTAGCATCAATTGTCTAATATTAATGAATAGTAATTTTTGTAAGAGAATTCTTAAGTACTTGTACAGTGGCTATGGGCTAGGTATGATCTATTAAAAACTCAAAAGGTAAGTAAAATTAATGATAAAAAATATAATAAAGCCAGTAATCAAGTTTTTTTTTTATTATTATCGTAAGCTTTTGCTCATAATTTTTTGCATTTTATTATCTTTTGACGTTAATTTGATTCCAATACACCCTAATTTTTGAAATATTTTGATTGAAAAGAATCATTTGAGAATCATATTGTTGTTATAAAGTCTTTTGAAAATCTGTCGAATGACAAAAGTTGGATTCTCAATTGTTAATTTGTTTGTTTATGACTAACTTCTTTACCTGTATTTGATAATATCCACGTTTAGCACATCATTTTTTTAAGCGTCATTAGCCAACTTGTATGTGGTGGCTTTGCATTCCATCTTTTTCCCAAAAAATTGTAATTAATACTTTTACATTCTTTAGATTTAACAACACAAAACAATAATCAATTAATTTAGAATAAAATCGTTTTCTTAGCACTTTAAGCTCTCTTATTTTTTTATAATGAAATTATTTTTCTATTTGTTCATCTATTTTTTTGAAGTCTATGATTGAATCTCTAGATTTAATTTGCTTCTGGGGAGAAAATTACCATGATTGAGTATTAAAAGTATTCTAAAATATATATTTTTTTATTAGTCAGTATCCAATATCCATTGGCATCTTATGAAGTGAAATAAGAAAGTAATTAATTAATCAAAAGAATGGTTTCGTCATCGATATATAATATAAAATATGATATCCGAGTTGACATTAAATAATATATATTTTCTTTTATATAAGAATGGTTTGCAAGGTAGGTGGGACTTGTAAAATAAGAGGAACAATATAAAATTTATTTGTTTCTTTTTGTGTGTGTGTAACGCCAAAACAAATAGAATAGTACTATAGTGGATAAACATACAAGGAGAATTTATGGATCACACACAGTTTTCTTTATTAGAATATCAAGTTTCACTAACATGGGAACATATTCCACACAGAAGTCTTTTCCATTTATATGCATCACCCTTGGACAAGTTAAGTGAAACAGATTGTTCATTGTAAAAAGGTGAGAAGAGTAGACGCTGTAGTGTCTTCTAAATTTTACAAAGAATGTTAGGTTATATATGGACAAAAATTCAGTTACACTACTGTTAACAATTTCTTAGAAAGTCATGGTTATCTATAACCATATATAATAGCAATAGGACTTTTTTAGTCTTTATTTTTTACACGCATGTATCCCTCAACTACAAATATAATTGATCCCACTCTTTTCATGTCATAACTGAAGTTTTATCCTTTAATTACGTATTCCCATTTTTTTTTATTGAACTTCTTCTCTTTCTCTTTTATTTTGTTATACTTTTTCTTTTTTAAAAAATTTTCTCCTAATGATTATTAATCTTTTCAATTATTTGACAAAACATGATTAAAATGTTATAAATATTTTTATAAGAATTTAATTAAAATATAATGATAGTATAAATATTTTTTATATTATCATCTAATCATAATCAACATGTATAATAAATTTGTTAAATTTAGTATAATATATCAACATGGATTCACCATATAAAATATTTTACCCCAACTTTGTGGACAAAATGTAAATTATAAACTAAAAATGAAATATATTAATAATCTTAGCTTCAGTACAAGATGTACTCAAAACTAAGCTAGCTAAAAGCAAAAAATAAGTCATCTCTAAAAGTACAAGTGTCACGAGCAAAGTATGTAGGTAGTGAAACAACCATACTTGCTAGACACCAAAGCATAAAACAATTCCACTGCTTGGAACTGATAAAGTGGATAAAAAATGAGGTGAATTCCAAGCTTGAGACCATAGCTTCAAAACATCAGCAGGATAAGCATATATAGAAAATTGGTGCAGCTTTTTGCATACTAACAAATACTTCTACTGATTCTCTATGTTTATCATAACCCCACATATATATGATGTAATAATAACTAACCCCATAACTCTGTTTATCATAACCACACATACATGATGCATGAGTAAGAATACCCATAATATATGTGTGACTTTGATATACAATTATTGACTCTATTCCTTGATCATGTTTTGATGAATAACCACACATATGAATATGATGTCATATAGGTAAGAATATATAATCCATATATAATTTATTAGTTTCCTTAAATTATCTTTTTTTTATTATTTATTCAATCTTATATCTCCAACCCATATATATATATATATATATATATATATATATATATATATATATATATATATGACTGACTTTGATAATTTATCTCGATCATGTTATGGTAAAGAGCCAAAAAGCCAATGAAATAATTGTAATTTGATGATGTTGATGTGGATTTGAATGAAATTGAACAAAATAGGACAATGTTGGGTGGGGAGTGGGGCTAGGAGTGCTGGCAGGGGTGTTGGCTTTGGCATTGGCACTCTTCTTGTTGGGAATCAAAAGGTACAGAAAGGAAGGCCCTGCAGGGAGCCCATTCACCAGGCTGGCCCAAGTCTTCGTCGCCGCGTCACGCAAGTGGCGCGTGCAGGCCACGCACGGTCACCAAAATTATTGCTATGACGAGGATGAGGAGCATCATGAGCCCCATAATCATCTCAATGTTCAACCCAAAATCCACACTCTCCTCCATACTCATCAATATAGGTGGGTGCCACACTCTCCATATTTTTCTTTCCATCATGAAGTTATTATTTAAAAAAAAAAAAAAAAAAGCTATACTTTACTACGTCATTGCCATTTCAAAACAATGAATGAATAAATAATTTTTTAGGTGCATGAAATACTTTCTCCATGTGGTTTATGATTAAGTTGAAGTGTGGGGATGATGTTGAAATTGTGGTGGGAAGAGTAAAGTTTGTTGAATAGTTGTGATTAAATTTGTTATACTTATATTTATAATATGCTTTTTAGTTAGTTTGATGATAAAGACATTGAGCAAATAAGTTAAACTTGTGTTTTTTGTCAGAGAAGGAGAATAAATATAATGAACATATATATAATCAAAGTCAACTATCTTCTTAAAAAGAATAAGGAGGTTTTCCAAAAATTTCTGCTCTTCTGAATTGGAAAGGTGTGCTTTAGAAGATAACGCACATGTAATTATTGATTAAAAAATTAGCGATTGAAATTATAATAAATATTAAATGCATATATATAGTAAATTTGAAGTTAGTTGCAATCATGGTCATTAGTATACTTTATTAATTATCTGAAATGCACTATTCTCACTTTAGAAAAGTGGAATCCTTTGTCATACTCACATGGTAAATGTTATTATATGCATGTAAGCATTTTTAATATCTCGTGTTGATAAGGGGGTCTCTCTTCCTCTTTTTCTTTGCATCCTTAACACAAGCACTTCTTCTATGAACAACAGAGTATTTATACACAAACTAATCAAATGCATAGATCGAATAACATTAAAACAACCATAACATAGGTTTCAACATAAGGCTTTAACATAGACTTTACCACTACCTAAAAATAATAGACTTTTATCATTATTTAATACATTCTAAGTATCTAATTAGTTGTACCACTCATACAAGAATTATTCCCACAACACTTACTGATAATCCAATTGGAGAATTTTTCTAGCTAGCTTGTACAATGGAGTCAACTCTGAAACATCAAAACTCACGGGGGCCACAATAGGGTTGGGTCTATGGTTTTTTGAGTTGATACCAACAACAATACATTGTGGAACTTCTAGACTCTCTTTTTTCCTGTCTTTTTGTTGCTTCAAAGTTGACACTTTCTATTACCACATCATTACTAAAACAAAGTTTAATTGCAACAGATTTTTGGACAAGGCAGCGATCATAGATGAAATTGATGCCAAGAGCAAGACAAGAGACCCTTGGAGGCTATGTTCAGTGACACAAGTTGAGGAAGTGAAGCTTGTCCTTCGTTTGATTCCAATATGGCTAAGTTGCTTAATGTTCACTGTGGTACAAGCTCAAGTGCACACATTTTTCATCAAGCAAGGTGCCACAATGGTACGTTCCATAGGACCACATTTCCAAGTCCCACCAGCATCACTCCAAGGCCTAGTTGGAGTCACAATCCTCTTTGCTGTGCCATTCTATGACCGTGTCTTTGTGCCACTAGCAAGGAAAATCACAGGGAAACCCACTGGGATAACTGTGCTACAAAGAATTGGGGTTGGACTTTTCTTGTCAATCCTTAACATGGTTGTGTCAGCACTTGTGGAGGCCAAAAGGGTTGGTGTTGCAAAAGAGAGTGGCCTAATTGATGACCCAAAAGCAGTGTTACCAATCAGCATTTGGTGGCTGCTTCCTCAGTACATGATCACTGGCATCTCTGATGCATTCACAATTGTGGGGCTACAAGAGTTGTTTTATGACCAAATGCCTGAGGCACTTAGGAGTTTGGGGGCTGCAGCATACATTAGCATTGTGGGGGTTGGGAGCTTTGTTGGCAACATTGTTATAATTGTTGTGGAGGGTGTCACATCAAGGGCTGGTGAGAAGTGGCTAGGAAACAACCTCAATAGGGCACACCTTGATTACTTCTATTGGGTCTTGGCAGGGTTGAGTGCTGTTAATTTGTGTGTTTATGTGTGGCTAGCCATTGTTTATGTGTACAAAAAAGTTGATGAGGGTCATCAAACTAGTGACCAACAGGGTTCTAGCCACAAGAAATACAAACCTGGAGTGTGATGGAAAAAAAAGAGTTAATGTTTGGCTTTTGATATATGTAGCCAATGCCAAAAACCAAGTCCAAGATGAGATTTAAGTATAGATTAACATTGTAATTCAAATAAATAGTAATCTTAGTTGCATCTTGGATTTCAATATGAGAGGATTTAGTAAATGATTCTATGTAGAGAGAGTTAGAGAGAGAGGGTAATAGTTAAAACTAGTTATATTTGAAGGCTTTCTTAAGCATTGTATAAAATCATTAGAGTTAATATATAATTTAATTCTGAAAATGACCATTTGTGATTGTTTAAGTTGACAACTTGAAAGGACTAATTTGTTAACAAATGGTATTTTGGGAAACCAATTTTTATAGATTTGCATTATCAAGAACTGAGAAAATACAATACTTTTGAAAAACCAAATTACACAACAATAATGTTTAAATGAAGTATATTACAAAATTGGACTACTTTAACATTAGGATTATAATATTGTTATTCTTTAAGGGCTATGCCAATGAGTATGATTGAAAACAAGTCATTAAGGTATGTTAATAATATTAATACTAGATATAATGTTCTTCTTTTAAAAATTATATTTATCAGTGTATTTAATTTAAGACGACAACAATTAACTAACTATCTTTGTGTGTTTGGGACCTTATCATCAAGAAATTATGTCAACAAGATACGTTAATAATATTAATATTAGATATAGCATTCTTTCTTAAAGAATTATGTCTGTAAGTGTATTTGATCTAAAACGACGACAAATAAATAACTTGTGTATTTGAGACTATCAAAAAACTACATCATCAAGGTACGTTAATTGTAACGACCCGTATGCATCTGGTTCATTAACATTGATTTACGGTTAAGCGCAGCAATTATCACAGATACTTAAAATGGAAGCAGTAAACAAAATGACGTCGTCAAACGTCATTAACAACATCAACTGTACATCATATATGGTGAATTCTCATAATATACAAAATATATTTATCAAAACTTTACATGTTTCTCTTAGGTACAAAACATAGGCATAAAACAAAAATAGAGCCCTGGGATCTATCAGCCGCTCCCTGAGCATCACCTGCAAAACATAATCCCCAACAGGGGTGAAATAACAATTTCAGTAAACTCAGGGTCCTTAGAGGTCTTTCCTCCCCTTGGTTCACTTCCATGCACATAATATCAAAATTGGCATTACAAGCTAGTCATCACAGTTATCAAATCATAATACCACATGTACATAGCATAATACATATATATCAATGTCTGAGGAGGCTTCATCCATTTATATGGGCACATCTCACATCAAGACTTTCTTTCTTTGCCTGAGGAGGCTTCATCCAACTATGTGGGCACATCTCACATCAGGGCTTATATATATATATATATATATATATATATATATATATATATAGTCTATTAAATTTAATTCTACTGGCCAGAGAAATCTCATCAATCAACACACATAGTCTCAATCCATGTATATCAAGTACATGATTCCAATCAAAATAGTAACACACAATTTCAATATACATGCATAAGTTCATACAATAACCATCACTCCCTCTGGAGTATGGTGGAACACAAACAGGGAAACACTCCCAAGAACAAAGAATTTACCTGCTCTCAGCGCTACACCGGCTCTCCCGGCTTCGTGATCACAACCACCAGCAATATCACACTATCACGTCCTACATAAGGCATAAAACAATCAATCAATAACGGTCCTCAACAGTTAGAATGAAAGGAAACACTATTCCTTTCCATTAAAACCTCATTGTTCTCTATCTTAGGGTTAATAGAGCTAACCACCTTATAGGTGATTCATAGACCCTTAACAGGATCTATCTTGGCCCAACCAAGATCTTAGAGTCCCTCTAGACTCTGCATAAGCTCAATTCAAAACATTTTGTGGCTTAACCATTCTATATTTCAAGGATAAACAAGTTGCTCAAAACAATAAATTCAATATGTTTTCACCGTTTATTAAGCCTCCTGAACAACTTTATAATAGCACTTAATTTCATACTTATCATAATACCTTCCATTTCATCAACATTCTTCCTACTTATACATATCTCAGAGTCAAAACCAAACTTCATCAATAGTCATGATTCAAAGCTTAGTATTCATTAGAACAACCCCCTGAACATACTTTTCTAAAGAATCCAAGCCTAATTCCAGTCCTAACACAATTGGGTTACTATTCACCCCAAGAACCATTTCACAAATCAATCGGTAAAACTTGAGTTTCTTACCTCTAAACTGTCGAGAAAGACTGGAGGATCACTTCTCTAAGCTCTGGCGTCCTTGAATCGCCTTCTTTCTCCTCCAAAACTCAGTTTTACAAAGTCCTCTAGAGAACGGGATCTCTCCGATTGATGGTTCTCTCGAAGAATTGAAGCTGGAATCTAGCTCACAGAGGGGTTCTAATCAACTTTCTAGTTGGGTGGGAAGTGTTTAGATGAAGTATGGAGAAGATATGAAGCTTTTCTAAGTCATCAATGGCTGTTCTAGGTCAGAGGAAGGAGAAGGAAGAGTTTTTCCCTCAATAAAACGTGAAAATTGCCTTTTATATGCCCCCAGCTGCGTTCCCACGCTAATAGCGTCACACCCCACGCTAATCGCGCCACCAATTCGAAAGAAAAGGCTTCCTGGAACGTTTTGGCGCTAATCGCATCATATCTGGCGCTAATCGCGCTAGATATTCGAATCTGGGAGTCTTCAGGGCCATTTTGGCGCTAATCGCGCCACATGGTTGAGCCCTGGCGCTAACGGCGCCGCTCCCACGCTACTGGCGTCGCTCCCACGCTAACGGCGCCACTCCCACGCTGTTAGCATGAGATTTTTTTTTTTTTGGAAACCTAGGTTATTATATTAATAATATTAATACTAGATATAATGTTCTTCCTTTAAGAGTTATGTGTATTAGTTTATTTGATTTAAGAGTACAACAAATAAACAACTTGTGTGTTTGGTACCTTATCATTAAGAAACCACATCATCAAGCTATGTGAATAATATTAATATTAGATGTAACATTCTTCCTTTAATAGTTATGTCTATCAATGCATTTGATTTAAGACAACAACAAATAAACAACTTGTGTGTTTGACCTTATCATCAAGAAACTATGTAGTCATCAAGGTATATTAATAACAATCTTAGATATAATGTTCTTCCTTTAAGAGATATGCTTATCAGTGTCTTTGTTTTAACATGATAAGACAACAAGAAATAGACAATAAGTGGGTTTGAAAGTTGAAATTACATTATCAAGGTACACTAAACCAATTCAATGCAACATGTACTTAATGTGTGTTTTTTTTTGTTCTCATTTAAATGTGCATTAAAATTGGACTACTTTAATCTAAGCACTAGATTATGCTCTTCCTTTAAGAGCTATGTCTATTAATGCATTTGATTTAAGACGACAAAAAAAGAAATAACTTGTGTGTTTGAGAACTTATCATCAAGAAACCACGTTATCAAGGTACGTTAATAACATTACTAGAGATAATGTTCTTCCTTTAAGAACTATGTTTATCAGTGACTTTAGATGACAAGAAATAGACAATAAGTAGATTTGAAAAAGTTTAAGCTACATAATCAAAGTACATTAAAGCAACTCAATGTAACAACATATACCAAATGTGTGTGTTGTTCCCGTTTAAATATGTGTTAAAATTGGACTACTTTAATCTCAATACTAGATATTGCATTCTTCTTTTGATAATTTTATTTTTTCAGAACTTAAATAAATGACTTGATCTAAGAAGACAACAAATAGACAAAAATATATTTGATATTACATCACTAAATCACATTAACGTGAAAACAATCTAGAATAACATAGAACGAATATATATTTTTCATTTTTCGAACACCTACTACCTAAATAACATTACCCAATCTTAATATTTACTTTAAGAAGTAACATTAAATAACATATTTTTTTAGAGTCATAGTTATTAAACTCGGACAGGCCTGACAAGTTTGATAGGTTCGACCAGGACCCAATGTCTAGGATGACTGGTTAAGGTGTAGGACCAAAAATACAAGCGATTTGGTCGGGTTTGGTGAAACCTAATGACTCGAACCGAGTTGATCTGGTTTGACTCGATCGAGAAGTTTTTTTTTTCAGTTCCTATAACATGTTAAATTGTTAATAGCTAATTATTAAATGACATATAATATGCTCATGTAATATTATTATTTTTTATCTTGATAACAATATATAATAACTAATTATTATCATGTTGATCATGATATTGTATACTATTTATGTATTTTATATCTTCATTAAAGTTTTTATGATCATTTGATGACTTTTGTATTTAGTCTTGAAAAATAAGAATTTTCTTAATTATTTAATGACAATACACACAAAATAATTATAATAGTAAATAATTATATAATATTTATAGTTTGATTATGACAATTAATTTAATTTTTAAATATAAAAATATGAATTGATCACATTTTATTGTATATATTTTAAATTTTTAATGTATATATCTGATCAATAAATAACTTATTAATTAAATCTTTGACTCATTGATTCCAGTTATTCGATCAATCGATAATCGAATCCATTTTCATAACACGTGCCATAATAAAAGATATCTTAACCAAGCTTGTTAGAGTAAGTAAAGATATAGGTAACCAACCCAAGTTTAATTTTAAATTTTTATTATGAAACATGAGTATGAGAAGCTTTTGTATCTGCAAACTCACAAATTAAATAGTGTCGCGATTAAGAAGCATTTCACATAATGGCCTTTTTCAAGCCTTTCTCACTAAGTATTGTTACTAATTATTGCATAGTGTCATATTAAACTTCAGAAATTAACCTATATGTGACATTAGATAAAGCAAAAACCTAAAAGTTTTTGCAAAAACTGCCATTATTACCCGCTCATGGTCTCTGTTATTTTTTTTCTTCTTTCTCTTTTACAGAATCTCTGTTAAAAGTTAAAACTATATTTTCTCCTATTTTTTAATTTATATTGCAACCAATCGCACACAACTCCTTTCGCCACATATTCCGAACGAAACTTTTATCGTCAAAAGCTCTTTTATTTTACGAATTCAGATATTTTTTGACAACCTAAATTATTATTTTTTAAATTCAATTTATAATCATGCAAAAAAAACTGTAAAAAAATATAAAGGAATCAAATCTGACATAGCTAAATTTAAAGCGTCCCTAGTTGGAGCATCTTTAACGGATACTTTAACGGGCAAAGTAAGTGATAATTGACCAAATAGACACGCCAACTTTGTTCCCACAGCTTTTTATGATTTCATCCATGTTCAGCTTAAAGCATAAAAAAAGGGTGTGATATATATCACAATAGTTCTTAAAATTATAAACATTAATTAATTTCATTTCATTTCTCTGAAGCTATAAAAATTACCATTTCAATATCTGAAGTTATCAAATGATGATTATTAAAAAAGACACTTTCATTTATTAATAACTTCATAGATTAAAATGGTTGTCACTTAATTAACATCAACATCAACAACATATTTAACTTAAATTAATTGGAATCACTGATAAATAAACTCAATAATAAATCATAAATGAGACAAAAAAAATAAGAGGAAAAGAAAAAATAATTAAAAAATTAAAAATAATATTTTTATCATCTTAAAATTAATTAATTTAATTTCTGAACTAGTTGTAGATGTTTTTTATTATTAAAAACTTCATAAACTTATCAACAAATCATTACTTCAACTAAAATTAGACTCAAATCCTTTAATTAAAACAGAAAAAAATTATATACCGAAAATATAATTTTTTTATACAGTTATTAATTATAAGAAATCATGTATAATAAATTTGTTAATTTTTAAAATAATTTAAATAATAATTTATGACGGAATAATAATATAAAAATAATTTACTGTTGATACGTAAATATTACATAAACATTAAGCTATAGCTAAAATTCATTCTCAACTTTTTATATTTAAATCAGTTATCCACAAAATCACGAAATAGTTGATATTAATAAGATAGATACCGAAAACAAAAAGATAATACATAATTATTCTTATTTTTTTCTTCCATCTTGATTTTATTTCCTTTCAACCATATATTCTGTGGTAGAATTTAGAAGAATTTGTTACCGTGGAGCGTGGTTCTTCCTTCCTTTGGGCATGATAAAGGTTAGTAACGAAGGGTTGAAGTAATTCTAAAAGTCAAATAAAGCCTTAAATCAATGGTGACAGACTGACAGTAGCGGCAAGTCGGCCACCATCGTAAAAATAAAAAACTCTCTATGATGACTTGCTCTGCTTGGTCCAGCAAAACACCATTTGGATCCTTTTTTTTAATTATTATTTGGAAATTTATTTTAAATTATTATTCAAAAGAATATAATTATAATATCTATTATAATTATCTGAAGCTGTAAAATATTTCAATTAATTTTTTAAAAAATTTACTACTTTAAAATTGTAAGATTAATTTTTATTAATAAAAGTTGTAAAATATTTTACGATTTCAGTTAATTATTTTTTTAAATATACAATTTTAAGTTTGTATGATTTTTTTTTTTGTTTTTAAGAAAGTAAAGTAGTTAAATTTATTTTATAGAAGTCCTAAATGAATTTAGAACTTCAATTTTGTTCCCTATATTTTTTTATTTTTCCTAGGATTAATTCTATTTTTTGTATATTGTTTTAAAATTGTAAATA
>PYAF01005226.1:530757-544404 GCA_007407185.1 Glycine tomentella | reverse complement strand
TACTTTCAATTATTGTTATTGTCAAAAAAATATTCAAAATTAATTTTTTTAGATTCAATTTAAGATCATTTATATTGTAAGATAGAATAGAATAAATTACTATTGAATGAAATGTGAAAATATTGCTTGAATATTAAATTTTAATTTAACAGGTTTTTTTATTTAAAAAAAGTGGAAGAATAAAATGAAACAACAAATATAGACAAAGCCCTATGTGGAACAAAGTTATTTATTAATCATATCACATTATCTTTCTTGATTAAATTTGTTGAATTTAGAACTATATAAAATAAAAAAAAATTATATGAAATGAAACAATAAAAAGCATAGAGAATAATCAGATGAGTATAATCCAACATCTTCATGTGCTAGGATTAAGTGTGAACTTCTACATATTCAGTTGAGTTTGACAATGTAAGTCGATTTTTACTTCACATATGGTGACCACTTCCTCTTGCAGCTAGCCTAAGGAATCATTCTCATGAAATGTAAACACATGTTGGAGATATTCGATGTTGCCTCCGAGCAAGGTCTGAGATATTCTCACAAGAATGACCGTAAGATATCATAAACGCATAGTTACACATTTATACGGACATTCTGTGGGGGACTGAGGTAGGATCGGAAAATGAATTGCATCCAAATAGTGAACTCATTTAACTTGTGTAAAAGCTCAAAACTGGGTTGAACTCATATAATCAACCAAACTAATGAGTAAAGAGACTGGTTGGATTAATGCATTTGATTTTGTTTTCGTTAAATGCTTTTATGCATTATTTGGTTAATATAATTTTTTTGTTATTATGAATTTTGTTATTTGGCACTACATTTATTTAATTTGTGATAATAGCTTGTAGAGAGCATTTGTGTCAAGGTTTATTACCTTAAGATTCTTGTGATTGTAACATTATGCTTTCGCTTAAATTATTTATATTTTTATTTATTTATTTGATAAATTAACTTATAAGTTATTATTTTTTTATTTTTAAATTTTTTAGTAAGTCAATCTTACCCAACCTAAAAATCCACTAAAGTTTGGTCATTCAATTCAATTGACTCAACCAGAAATGGATTAACTCAATCCAATCTATTATTCTTCCAAGAGTAGGATGAGTTAGATTTTTTTTAGCATAACATTTAGTGAGAGGGAATGTGTTGAGTTCAAAGTGGAAAAAGTCCTCGAACTAAAAAACACTTATATATGTATATATATTTATCTCACCTCAAATTCAAAAGACAAATGAAAGTTTGAATTAACGATCTATCAGATGTAAAACATATCTTATTTCATTCAATCAATCCTTCGAATTAATAGATTGAGTTAAATCAATTGTTTTCACATCTCTATAAGTGAATTGTGCAGATTCAATGACCCTATTTGAAGTTTTTACCTATTTTGAGAGTTTTATGCTATCAATTTATTCTTAATTGAGGTATGGTTTTGTGTTCTAGGATATATTTAATTCACCCTGCAACTGAGACACCTCATACGAACTTGCACTCAATTACTTTTATGGGCCTTTGAGTTGACTTATATTATGGGTCGAGGTGAATCAGCTCTGTGGATTGGGCTTACATTGTCCAATCAAGAACAAAATCCACCTATTTGTATTACTCACGTTTAATGCTTTTGAGGTTATTTTATCCTCTGTAGTAAAGAGCTGTTAAATATCTCTCTTGTTTGAAGTGTCATCATGTCAGATATATTTATGATATCAATACATTTTGACTCTTATTCAACACTTGTGTGATACTTTTTATTAGGTGTTTAATTTAAAAATTATTTTTTGTTAGTTTGAACATTTAAACCGTCATATTTACACAACTCATACACTTAAAAAACATAGAAAATTGGTTTAAAAAGATGAATATACCATCTATTCAAATATTTTGTTAAATATTACTCATTCATTTCATTAGAGTCTTTCTATTTATGTATGTGGTGTTTCATGTCCTAAATTTTAGACATTAGTCATGTCAAAATATTTGTGTTTATGTAAAAATTGGTGCTTCAAAGGTTCCATGACACTCAATATTTCTACAATTACCTATGACTCAACACAAATGTAACAATTAAAAAAAGGGACTTAAATTGTTTGCTATCCCATTTTTCATTATATATATATATATATATATATATATAAATTTCACTTGAATCTTTAAGAGTCATCATATTAAAATTTTAAATTCGTAATAGTTGTTGATCTAATTCAATTATGTAACTTTTATTTTAATGTTTTGGATAAAAATTTAATTTCATAATAGATGTTGATATAATTCAATGTGGTCTAACATTAATGGAGGGTTATTAATTTTAAAACTTAAGCTTATATATTAAGATTTGATTTGATTAACTTCATGACATCATTAATTGAACATTCTCATTTAGCATAATCAAAATTGTACATCATTATTATTTATTATTATCATTATTGTTGTTGTTAAGAAGTAAGGGCGGAGAAGTGATAACAAATATTATTTTAGAGTAACTACATTATCTTTTATTTATTAGTTTTATCTATTTCTATTTAATAAAAATAGTAAATTAAAAGACACTCAATCATAATTATCTTTTATATATATATATATATCTTTTAAAAATGATAAATGTATTATATATATATATATATATATATATATATATAACATAGCATGTCTCATTTATTTTACTTTCTGATTCTCATAAAAAATAGAAAAGCGAATCGCACTCAAATAACAATATTAGGATGGAAAATCATTTGAGATAACATAGTTTTTCCCCAGTGATGTTGTCAGATTATGTGCAACGAAAATCAGTGAGAGAAATATCTTATATTAATTATTTAATAAGTCACATGTTGCCACGCTGATCTTGTTTGAATTATATATTTTCCATATATAACATTGACCCCTGAAGAGAATAAAAAAAATGGGGAGACAGATGAAGAGTTGGAAAGTCAAAATGAAAGAACTAACGCTGATTTTGACCCACATAAAATACTATATATGGTAATGCTCGGAGACTAAGCATAATTTAAATTTCAAAGAACAATAATTTAGTGAAGTTTTTATATTCAAAGTTTTAAATTGCTAATCACTATTGGTTGAGACTCTTGATATACTGTGAAAAATTACATATAAATAGTAAATAATTTAGTGAAGTTGTTATATTCAAAGTTTTAAATTGGAACTGTAATCACAATTCCTTGCAACTCTTGATATTGCAGAGAATTACATATAAATGGTAGTTAATGTGGCTGTATTGGTGGTCTTATCCAAAATTACACAAGGTTTTTTAAAACCATGATTATACTTAAATAATAATTTAGTGAAGTTGTTATGCAATTGTAATCACGATTCGTTGTGACTCTTGAATCTTGATATTGCGAGAAATTATGTATAAATGGTAGTTAATGTGGCTATAATTGTGGTCGTATCCAAAATTGCGCGAACAATTTTTTAAAACTTTGATTATAATTAAAGTTTAAAATCTTTGGTTAAATTTTCTCACTCGAAATATTCAACTGTACTTATAGGTACGTCTTCAAGTACATGCTAATTTTTCACCTTATTTAAGTTTTGTGTGTAAAGAAAATGTCCAAAAAAGTTAACCTTAAACGTATTGTGTACGTTTTCCATTTAAATAAGATTGTCTTTTGTAAAAATCAACTGTGTTTCTAGATAATAAAAAAAAAAAACATTATTTAAAATGTGACGAGTAACCACCAAAAGAATAAGATAAAGAAAGTATATTACACAAAAAAGGAATGATATATGAATTAAAAATAAGACAAATATAATAGAAAAGTAAAATAAGATGGAGGTATGTTTCGAGGATTGGTTTTCCCTTGAAAAGTTGTGTATGGTTTTGGTCCAAGACTCCTAGTTGTCCTTTAAAATTTGTAAAAGGACAAACAAGTCAATAGGAAATTATAATACTTGCTAGTATTTCTAGTAAATGGGGTTAAGTGCAAAGCACAAAGCAGGTCATGCACATGCATGAATGGTATATATAAAGATTTTTTTCTGTCTCTAAACAATGCCCTTTAGTTCTCATGAAAAGGCAAATGGAACGAACATAGAAGTATTATCAATATTATAATAAACCAACTCACCCCAACAGCAGCTTATCATTGGCAAAAGGGTCAAACAAAATAATAATGAACAAGTCCAATTTTTAAAATTTGGTAAAATTCCACCACCTCCTTTGCTTGTTGTTCAATTCAAAAATCAACCTAGAAGATCCTTGAGATTCTGGATGAAATCTGTGGGATATCGCTTTCCAAACTGTCAGATTTCCTATTAGGATAATGTATCTTCTTTACCATGATAAGTTCCCATTTAAAATGTCACACTCTCATTGAACACATTAACATTATTCTTCATCTCTATCCCTCTTCCTTGTTCTATTCTTTCATCCCATTTTCTCCTTCTGTTGTGGCTAGCTAGCACATAATATCTTCCAAGTTATTATGGTTATGACTGCAGAGGCTCAGTTCCATGTTTTGGCTGTTGATGACAGTATTATTGACCGAATGCTGATTGAGAGGCTCCTAAAAACGTCTTCCTTTCATGGTACTTTTTTTGTCCACTATTTACTTTATTTCTTTTAATATGCATTTTTATTGTTATACAGCCAAAGGTTTTGAAAAATGGTCCGTATCTGTGATTTCGGCTGTAACGTGTCTCTGGGACTTCAATTGTGGTCGCATCAATCACATTTATCTGAAATTTCCCATAATAACAAAGAACACAGCCAAATTGTGGCTGTGACCATAATTTAAAACCTTGATATTGTCATATGATCGAAGAAACATATGATATGAGCATGTTGTGTGTGTAATCATTTATGATATTTTTCCTTTTTTCTGAAGGTGGGATTTGGGGTAATGACTTTGATAATTGATATTTGATTCTTGTGAATATTTGTTGAAATCACAGTTACTACAGTGGACTCTGCCACTAAGGCCTTAAAATTTCTTGGTTTGGTTGAAGATGAGTTGAGGACTTTTGACACTACTGTTGCATCAGAAATTCATCAGGTTCAATTCTCTAACTAAATAATTACTCACACATATGCCCTAAAACATTTTTGTGGACAAGTTTGTAAATTAACCATTGGTTCAGTTGTTCATGCAGGATGTAGATATAAACCTGATTATAACAGATTACTGCATGCCAGGAATGACTGGCTATGATCTACTGAGAAAAATCAAGGTAGTCTTTTGTGTATTTATCAAGACTTTTTTAAGAAGCTTGTGTCACTTTTTTATTTGATTAATCTAGCTTCAATTTTGTTGAATCCTACCATACCATTTGAATACATCACAGAACTAGGCCAAATTATGCACGATGGATTTGATTTTGCCTTTCCATTTTTTAGGAAACAATTTGAAGGATATGATCTTAATTCTTAAATAAAGATTATGTGAATTTTTAGACAATTTTTTAAAAAAAAAACCCTTCTGACATCTTAGTTGGCATATTTTCCAAATTTCCAATATAACAAATCAAATTTGATCATGGCCATCATGGTATATCTTTGACAGCCTGTATATTCTTCTGCTTGATGATGTTGAAAAATAATATTAAGTTCCTTGATTTGCAGGAATCTAAATCTCTTAAAAACTTACCAGTTGTGATTATGTCCTCAGAGAATGTACCATCAAGGATTAACAGGTGAGGAATCCTAAAACCCCAATCCAATACCAACTTAATTATTTTGACATTTTCAAATTCACATATTATGGGGGCATTACATGGCTAAATTTTATATTTGACTACCATGCCCTTTTTATAAAAAAATCACATATTAGGGGTCATCACATGGCTTAATTTCATATGACTAACATGACTTCTTTTTTTTTTTCTCTTTCCAAAATTTCAAATAAATTTTAGGGGGCATTACATGTCTAACTTTCATATTTGACTTACATGACATTTTTTTTTGTATCAGATGCTTGGAAGAGGGAGCAGAAGAGTTCTTTCTGAAACCAGTTCAACAGGCAGATGTGAACAAGCTAAAGCCACATTTGATGAAATCAAGAGCAAAGGAAGAGCAAGACCAACCCTTCAATAACAAAAGGAAGGACATGGAAGAAATTCATTCCCCAAATAAAACCAGAATAAAATGTAGCAGTTAAAATTGGTTTCAAATTAAAAATAAAAAATTGATGAAACATAAGTAGTGCCTATAACATTTTCCTCTTCTCTCGCTTGGTAGTGAAAAGTTAGGCAGACAATAATCATGCAAACGGGATAAAGAGTACAAGTCATTGATGTAAATAGCCTGAGAAAGAATTCCATTCAATTTTGGTCATCAAATATCATTTCATTTTGACAAGTCTTTTCAATTTCCATTGTGTCCTTTATCAGTTTAACCTAAAACAGGCGCCTCAATTTTCTTCCTAGCTTCACTTTTATGTTTTTATTTTAATTAGAGTTTCTCCAGCATGTTTAAAATTAAAATTAAAGTCTATTTTGGATTGGATAATTTTTATAATTAATTATAGATATAGTCGACTATTGTTAATAAGTTTTATTTTTGGATATGTTAGATACAAATAATTTTAAGATAATTTATATGATTTTTTTTGGTAGAAAGATGATTTATTTGATTTGGATTGATTACTTTTTTTATTATAAAACTATAAAAAAAGGTATTAAATTATTTACAACAGTTGTTTTATATTTAAGTTAATCAATAGAGATAAAATAAGAAAACAAATTAAAATCTTGTAAAAATAATCTAGCTATTAACTTTTGATCAGAATTCCAAAATTTTGTTTTACTTACAAAATCTATTTCCTTTTTTGTTATAATTCAAAATACTAAACACACTGTAAATTGTAACAAAAAAAAAAAACGCATTGTAATGGTGAAAAACCTTTAACTGCAAATCTTTTAGCAGTTCGTTATTTTCTGTGGTTGGCGGCAAGAGAAACAACTCAAACAAGGAACGTTATCACCATTAAAAGTGCTTTAATAATTTGTACAGTATTTTTATTTTTTACTGTATAATTCATAGGCAAAAGAAACTAAATAATATTTTTTTAATTAAAAATTATTAATTTGGAACGTTTTGAAAACTAATTAACATATGGGGCAGTAAGACACGCCCATTTTGGGCGTGACTAGTCATGCTTCATATGGGCGTGACTCATCCCATTACGACACGTGTCACGTATCCGTATATCGGTAGTGATATTTTACGTAAATGGTCATAACTTTTGATAGAAATGTCCGATGGATGTATACGATATGTCAAAACGGTCAAAATTGAGAGGGGAAGCCCTTGGAAAATCCCCAAAGGGAATTTGATCCACCATTATTTCCAAAAAATGCCTCTAAGTGCCTCAAAATTAAGATTTAATCTTTAGTCATCCAAAAATTTCCTTCTTTTCTACTTTTTAATTATTTAATTAGTTAATTCAATGCTATTTTTTATTTTTTTAATTATTTCTCTGAATTTCAAGCGTTTTGACATATCGTACACCTCGTTCAGATATTTCTATCAAAAATTAGACCATTTGAAGGACATATCGTACGTCTTTATAATTTTTTCCGATATTCTAAATTTTTATATGATTTTGTTTAATATTTTTCGATATTAAAAAAGTATTAGTTGGGTTTTTTGCCGAATAGTGGATGCATCATTCTATTTCTATTTGCACCCGCTCACTCCTTCCCCTCTATCACACATCCTCTTATTTTCTTACTCGTTGTACACTCATGCATAATCTGCCACTTAACACCATTTCTTTTTCTTTATTTTCTCTACGTCAAATCTGTATTTATTTAACTTAATTGTTTATCCTTTTAATCCTTTTTGCATTCTCTATATATTTAATTACTCCTACATAGAAAGGCATAATCCTAATAAATATTTTAAAATAAGTTTTATTAAAATCAATAAACTTATTATATTTGATATATATTTTTTTGTAAAGATCATATCTACATTTTTATGAATAATAATTTTTTTGATATTAACACAAAAAGTCAAAATTACTGGTTAAAAAGTTAAAATATTTTGGTATATTATAGTTTATAGTTGAATGAAAGTATAAGGGATTAAAGCAAATAAATTATTTTGTACAAGACCTTGATAATTAAACTCAGTATAAAAATAATAATTGTCGTTTTGTAAGTTTTGTTAATAAATAATCAAGAGACATTCATTCACCAAAAAATTATGACCGTTTGATAATTTATATTAAAAATTAGTTATATAAAAAATCCAAAAAATGTTAAACAAAACCATATAAAAATTTAGAATATCGAAAAAAATTAAAGGCGTACGATATGTTCTTCAAATGGTCTAACTTTTGATAGAAATGTCCGATCGAGGTGTACGATATGTCAAAACGCTCGAAATTAAGAGAAGTAATTAAAAAAATAAAAAATAGCATTAAATTAACTAATTAAATAATTAAAAAAGTAGAAAAAGAAGGAAATTTTTGGATGACTAAAGATTAAATCCTAATTTTGAGGCACTTAGAGGCATTTTTTGGAAAAAAAAGTGGACCAAGTGCAGATTTGTCCAGGCCTTCCTCTCTCAATTTCGAGCGTTTTGACATATTGTATGCATCCATCGGACATTTCTATCAAAAGTTATGACCATTTACGTAAAATATCACCACCGATGCACGGATGCATGACACGTGTCGCAACGGACACGTGACGCAATGGAGGGAGTCACGCCTCATCTGGGTGTGACTAGTCACGCCCAAAATGGGTGTGTCTTACTGTCCCATATGTGTAATTAGTTTTCAAACAGCCCCAAATTAGTAATTTTTAATTAAAAAAATATTATTTAAGTTCTTTTGCCATCATTCATACATCATTATTTTTTACATAATAAAATAAGAAAAAAAATACATATTCCACAATATGTATTTGCATAGTAAAATAAGAGATTTGTTGGTTACCACAAACGCCATAAAAAATATCGAACACTAGTGCAAAATAATAAATTCATAGAAGAAAAGAAACATCATTTTACAATTAAAAAAAATAATCTTTCTAAATAAGTTATCTTTTCAAAGAGTACAATCAAACAATGCTAATTTGAGATTATAGAGTAAATCAAAGTTTTCAAAATATAGAATGAAAAATGTATCCTTAAAATAATGCTAATCGGGAGTAGATGGATGAGAAGCCAAGTGCAAATTAAATGCATATAATAAATAAGGAAGACTTCAACGAAATAGACATTGACGTAAATCACTAAGCTCTGGGATAACAACGCAAAGAGGCATTATTTGATGGAGGTGAAAAGAGGTTTAGAACATAATGCGAAAAAACGGATAGGTAAAAAGTGAGATTGTATTATAATGGATATACTATATGGTAAGAAAATACAAATAAACAATCGTTTATAAAAGTTATTAGCTAGCCAAAAAAACTAGTTGATTATGAGATTGACACAAGTAGTTAAGGATTCAAAATCAACTTTCACTTTTCTCATGAGTATGGATGTGGGTTTGAATCTCCTTAACACTATTTTTCCCACTTGGTGGAGATACCACCTTAAGAAGATCCCCTTGCACCTAGGGATTAATTGAGTAGTTGTAATTGAGTGGAATTGCTTAGGGTTTTAACCTATGCTCTAATCCTTTAGGGGCCTCAACATGTCATTGGCATACTATCGGGTAGTATTGACTATTGAGAATTTCATTTCATTCTAACATTTCCAGTAAGTAAAAAAACAAAAACTAAGAAGCTTATAGTTTAAATTTAAAACTTGTAAATAATAAGCTGGAAAAATATACTAGTTTATGAAACACTTATAAACTAATCAAATAAGTTATAAATTAGTTTGAATGTCATGTCAAGTACACTCGTAATTACAACTACAATAATTAAATCCCACATAGTAAATTGCAATTAACAAAGAAAGGAAATTAGCAAAAAAGAAGGTTAAGGGTAAACCAAATAGTTAAAAAATATTGAGAGTGTAAAGTCAAAGTTAGACTCAAAGTGAAGTAAAAAATAATGAATGAATGAATGCTTATAGTGCAAAGGAGTTACAAAAGAAGTGAAGAAAATTTAGATTTTACAACCGTATCTTAAAAATAAGAGATGAGGAAATTTAACTTGGTAATTTCATGTTTTTGCTTCTACGTATGATAGATAATAGATATAGTGAGAAATTGGGAGAATAATATTTTGTTTTGGAGGAATTTTATAGAACTTATATTTTTTGGAGAAAGTGATTGATTTTCTTTTGAAGGAGAATTTCTTAAATATATAAAAAAAAAAAGTGATAGTGTTGTGTTTTTTAAGAATAGAACAAAATATTGATAGTAATATAAGAAGAAGAAAAACCTCGTGCTTCAATTTCTTGAGAAAAAAAGATCATTTTTTTTAAGATTAATTGTTTTACTATTTCAAATAAAAATGACGGGACTTTGTGTACCAAAAAAAAAAGAGAGGGAGGTGATCGATGAGTAAGTAAAGATTTTTATTTATTTATTGAAACATGATAATAAAAAGAAAGTGGCGTGCTTGACTTTATTTTAAATGTAAGTAATGAGTACTAGAAGGAAGTGGTTCAATCGTCACAGCTAAATAAAAACGTTAAAACATACTAACTACATTTTGAGAAAATAAATTATGCATCCACATTTGTAAAATAACCATCTAATTACAAATCATTATATTATATGTAACAAATTCATTAATTTTTATAATAATTATTTTAAAAGTTATATTATTGATAATTTGTAATTGATTGACAATATAAAATTATTTTATAATATCAATACATAATTACTAAACTTAAAACCTAATATGTTTACAAAATAATTTACCTTTAGAAATTATATAAACTATATATTATAAATAAATTACGTGGCCTAAAATATGATTGAGTAAAAAATCTTAACTATGCTGAAGTTTTGAATTTTAACTATAATATAATCTAAATTGAAATAAATCAAAGATAAAAGGATTTGAGTGTTATTGCCAAACCAAATCACACTACTTCAACTCACGAATTTTAAGTTTATTTGAAAAGTCATTTTATTTAGTTTATGACTTATATAAGTAGTTTGTAAAGAAACTTATCTAACTAGCCCATAGCATTTTTCTACATACTATTTGAACTTAAATCTTATTATAAATTTTTCATTTTCATTTTTAATATCTTAATAAATTTATTCATTTACTGTTTCCTTTAATAAACTATAATTATCCAAAAATATATTTTTATCTACAAAGTAAAAAAATAGAAACAAATAATATTATCATCAAAAAAATTTTATATAATTTCATGTTTATTAACTAATTCAACAACTAATTAAATGTTTCTAATTCAATAACCTGGTTTAACTTTTAGTGAAAAACTAGTTTTCTATCTTTCAATAACCTAAATTAGTTTTATCAATTATTTTTAATAATAAAAAAATCATTCAAAAATGTTAAAGAACAAGAAAATGATGGTCAAACACAACGAAAGTAGAGTCTAATTGGAATTTAACCTTAAGTCGAACATGTTATTTACTTTGAGAAAAGAGCTTTAAGCTTTCTAACATCTTTTTTTTTGGGGGGGTACTTCTTAGCTATGACTCTTATGAGTCAGACTAATATCTTGAAGTCAAAAATCTATTTATGAAATTGATATCTCAACAAATATTTCTCTATATACTGAGACCTGGAAATCAAATCTTTGACCTCGTGCTTAAAAAATAAAGTTATTTCTCATTCATGTCATGTTAGTCTCTAACATCTTCCCCAATTGATAGTATTTCATTTATTAAAATTATGCTAATTTTGCTTAAGCTGCCGTTATGTAACCCCCAATGCGTCCTTCGAATCTGAGGTGGCCTTAACTTGAGGGGATTTCCAACATAAAACATAAAATAAAATTAGGAATCATTTTTGTTTTTATGAAAGATATTTCATAATAAGCATATTAAGACAAAAAAAACTTGCACAGTTGTAATCATTGAATCTAATAAGCAACAATGTTCAAAAGAAACTTTTCAAAATAGTGTTTACTATTGACAATTATATCACGCTTTGTTACATCACAATCAAATAGATGATGCAACACCCTGAGATACATTGAACGAGGGCACAAGTGGCATACTGTTGATGCAAACTCTTTCAAGTTGAAATTCCGAAAAGCACATTGTCTTGATTCTGAACGTGTGTTTGTCTCACCTCTGAAGTCCATATCATTTGGATGCTGTTTGATTTTGAACGATCAACCACGTTCCACAGCATTTTAGGATGCAAAAATTGTATGATACTCAAGCCAATGTAACCTTCACAACTCGTTGAAATTCCTGCTGGTAAACCTGACAAAAATGTCTAATCTATAAATATTGTCCACATATCAAAACATTGTCTATGTGCATTGAAATCAAAGTGCTTGATGTTTGCCACAATCACATTCAAACAAACATCTCTTTAACTTCATTTGTCGTTGTCAATACAGCATGTGATGTTGCAAGATCACAGACATAGTGGGAGTGTGCTCTTCTGTTATTATCTTGCATTTCCTTCATTAACTCTTCCCTCTTTGCGCATAATTTTCAATTGTTTTTCCCCAACAGTAACAAATAGAGAGACCAACCTATAATAAATGGACTAAACCAACAAAAAAAAAAAAAAAAGTTTTATCTCATTAGATAAGGTCAGCTACATGGATCACACGATGCCAATTGACATGGTTAAAAGCCAAAGTTTCAGAAAAATTAAGTCTGAGGTCTCCATGATTTCTTCCAACGTCCTTTTTGGTCTCCCTCTTCTCCTAGTCCCTTTATAGTCCAACATTCACTACCATATACTATAGCTGAATAAATGGACTAAACCAAAGCAACAATATGAATTGAAAACACAGAAAGGTTCATAGTAAGCTATTCTTCCATTTCTTATTCATTCCCAAGTGTTATGCTATCAGCTTTAGTCCAAACACTTAAGGAGATTTGTTTTAATGTACTTACTGAGAAATTACATAAGTGGGCCCAACACATCTTAACCCACGGCAAAAAAATTAAAATATTGCAATTTAAATAAAAAATTACGAAAATATTGTAGTTTGGAAACTATTTACAAATGTATAGCAATCAAACACGTCGTGGGAGGACATGTTTAATCACGTCGTGGGAGGACGTGATTGGGGGCTGAATCACGTCGTGGGAGGACGTGACTAAGGAGGGGGTGACACGTGTCATTTTGAGACACGTGTCATCTTGCGACGCGACGCGTAGAAACTTCGGAAGACCATAACTTTTGACTGGGACGTCCGATTGAAGCGAAACCGGTGGTCACGCACTCGAAATGGAGAGGAGAAGCCGCTAGCATGTCCCATTTGGGACTTGCCCAAATTTTTTTCCCAAAAGAGGCCTCTAAGTGTCTCAAAATTGCGATTTAGTCTTCGGACACCCAAAAAATTTCTTGTTTTCCAATTTTTTTTATGTATTCAATCAGTGAATTGCATGCTATTTGTTTTTTTTCCAATTACTTCTCTTAATTTCGAGCGTTTTGACATAAAATACGTCTCCATCAGACAACAAGCACAAGTAGTAAATTAAGCTTTAAAGTTTAAACTGGTTCTTTCATTTCTTAATAGTTGAAAAATATATAAACGTGTTAAGACCACAACACAACGTTTGCATTTTTTAATTGGTTAAACCTAAATTTTTTTGGGATAATTGT
>PYAF01005226.1:494587-530657 GCA_007407185.1 Glycine tomentella | reverse complement strand
TTGAACAAAATTATACCGTAAAATTGACGATGCATATAACGTTGAACAGTTATAATTTTTCATAACAATGTCTGATGGAGACGTATTTTATGTCAAAACGTTCGAAATTAAGAGAAGTAATCGGAAAAAAAACAAATAGCATGCAATTCACTGATTGAATACATAAAAAATTGGAAAACAAGAAATTTTTTGGGTGTCCAAAGACTAAATCGCAATTTTGAGGCACTTAGAGGCCTCTTTTGGGAAAAAATATTGGGCAAGTTGGGACTTGCCAGTGGCTTCTCCTCTCCATTTCGAGCGCGTGGCCACCGGTTTCACCTCAATCGGACGTCCCAGTCAAAAGTTATGGTCTTCCGAAATTTCTACGCGTCGCACCGCAAGATGACACGTGTCTCAAAATGACACGTGTCACCCCCTCCTTAGTCACGTCCTCCCACGACGTGATTCAGTCCCCAATCACGTCCTCCCACGACGTGATTCAGCCCCCAATCACGTCCTCCTACGACGTGTTTGATTGCTATACATTTGTAAATAGTTTCCAAACTACAATATTTTCGTAATTTCTTATTTAAATTGCAATATTTTAATTTTTTTGCCCTTAACCCACACCCTTTGTACAAACCTTTTCTGAATATTTAACAGCAAGGACCTTTCCTGAGTACACCAATCTCTCTTTGTAAATTGTAACATATCTACCAATGTGTTAACACTCTTCACTAGACTAAGCCACATCTTGACCACTATGTTAGTGTTTTACCAGTTGTCACTTGGATCAGGCCATGTACCAAGCTTACTTTTTCCAAGAGCCAATTCATGTGTTACCACTACTCCCCAGTCATCACTGGGCTGGGTGATCTGCTTGTACTACTGCTCATCAACCACCATTTCTCGAATAATTGTCCAATCAATTCAAATCATCAACTCCGATACCACATGTTCTACCATTAGGAGTCTAAAAGACGATCATCAGTCCTTCCACTTTATATGGTCCTAACTAATGATGTCCTTACATTCTCCCCTTGCCTGAATTCCCAACACCCAATGGGAAAGTGATTCCTTCTTGAAATGACTCTAATGGAAATCCAAAGTCCTTTCTTGTATGATAGAGACTTAATACTAATGAACTATTGCAGATTTATAGTGTCATAAAAAATTCTATTGATACGTGTGCCAAGTGGCTGTCTGATAGAGGTAGATGGGGCAAAATGTACTCTAGGAGGTGTAAATAGAAATAGTTGCTGATATAACAGAATAGGAGTTAGTTAACACTAACTAACTCAGCCAATGTATAAATAGGAGAGAAGAGAGAATGAGAGGGGAGGAGAGAAAGAGATTAGGAGGTTGAGATTCCCCTTGAAGAGAATCAATTGTACGCAGGAGTTTAACTCCAGTTTAATAGCAATGCCATCGTTGCCCTGTGTTCCAATTTCCTCTGATCCAGTTCCTATTAACTGGTATCAAAGCTCCAATCTTGGGGCTTTGTGCGGTAGATGGGATCGAAGAAGATGGAAGCTAGAATTGAGGCTTTGGAGCGTGCGATGGAGGAGTCCCGTGAGAATAGCCACTTGAACCAAATCGCGATAGAAAGCCGTCTGGGTTTTCGATGGAGAACCTGCTCTAGCGGCTGGCGGCGATGTTGGATACTTCCGATAGGGAGGATGGGTGTCGCGTGAAGGGAAAAAATGAAAAGAGTAGGGTGGGAGACGGTGAAGTGACGCGCAGTTGGAGGCAATTAGAATTGCTTGTGTTCGCCGGCGACGATCCAATGGGATGGGTCGCTAGAATAGAGAGATATTTCCGGTTGCAGGAGGTGAGGGAAGAAGAGAAATTGGATGTGGTCTTGGTAGCACTAGAGGGAGAAGCTTTGTCATGGTTTCAATGGTGGGAAGATTGGTGCAAGAATCGGTCTTGGGAGGGATTCAAGATGGAGGTGGTGCAGCGATTTCAGGGGGCAGGCATTACGAGTCCTTTTCAGGCTCTGTTAGCTTTGAAACAGGGAGATAGTGTGCAGGAATATATTGGGCAGTTTGAGAAGCAGATGGGAGCTGGAAGAGGATTGGATGAAAAATTTCTTAAGGAAATTTTTTTGAAAGGATTACGGGAAGAAATAGCAACAGAGGTCAGAATTCATGAGCCAAAATCCTTGATGGATACCATGATCAAGGCTCGGCAGATTGAGGAAAAAAATCGGGTTTTGAGTAATATACCAAGGACTGGGAAATTTAATAGTTCTTTTCAAAGACCTACCTTCTTTGGATCACGAACAGGAAGAGAATGGCAGCCAGGAGGAGTTAGAGGAGGTGAACAAACAGCAATGGTGAAATCTGGAACAGAGATGAAAGCTGGAGGAGAAATGAAAGGTGGAGGAGAAGGATGGAATAGGAGGAAGCCTATGCAGAGGTTATCTCCTATGGAGGTTAGTGAAAAAATGAAAAAAGGGGAATGTTTCACTTGTAATGAAAAGTACCATGTGAATCATGTATGTAAAAATAAACAATTGAGGATTATGATCATGGAGGAGGATGAGGAAGGGAGTGATGTAGAGAAGGTTGAAAGAGAGGAAACTGAAAAGAAAGAAGAGCTGTACCAACTTTCTTTATACAGCATTCAGGGATTTACACATAGAAAATCTCTTAAGATGTGGGGAGAAGTAAAGGGAAGGAAGGTAGTGGTGTTGATAGATTGTGGTGCTACTCACAATTTTATATCCATGACAGTTGTGAGAGAATTGCAGCTGGAAGTGACTGCTACACAGCCATATTTTGTGGAAGTTGGGGATGGACATAAGGTGAAGTGTAAGGGAATGTGTAGAGAATTACCCATAGAATTGCAGGGGTTAAAACTGGTTCAAAACTGCTATTTGTTTGACTTAGGAGGAGCTGAGTTAGTATTGGGAATGGAGTGGTTGGCTGGCTTGGGGGAAGTGAAGGCAAATTTTGAGAAAATGTCAATGATTGTGAAGATCCAAGATAAGGAAGTGGAGTTAAAGGCTGAACCAGAATTGATTAAGGCTGCTGTTAGTTTGAAATTGATCAATGGGAATTTAGAGGAAGATGATCAGAGGTTCTTGGTAGATGTGATGGAAGCAGAAAAAATAGAAGAAGCAGTAGCAGTACCTGCAGAAATCCAACAGATTCTGAAGCAGTTTAAAGGAGTTTTCACTGAGCCAACATCATTACCTCCTCATAGGGAAAGAGATCATGCTATCACACTGCTGCCTGGTAATAAAATCCCCAATTGCAGACCTTATAAATATCCACATTATCAAAAAGATGAAATTGAAAGATTAGTGGGAGAAATGTTGAAGGCTGGAATCATTAGGGCCAGCACTATCCCATTTGCAAGCCCTGTAATTTTGGTGAAGAAAAAGGACAATAGCTGGAGATTTTGTGTGGATTATAGGCAGTTAAACAAAATCACTGTTCCTGACAGGTTTCCTATTCCTGTCATTGAAGAATTATTAGATGAAATTGGAGGTGCACATTGGTTCTCTAAGCTAGACTTAAGAGCTGGCTATCATCAAATTCGAATGAAGGATGAGGATGTTCACAAGACAGCTTTTAAAACACATGAAGGGCATTACGAATTTTTAGTGATGCCCTTTGGATTGACCAATGCTCCTTCAACATTTCAAGCATTGATGAATGAAGTGCTAAGGCCTTTGTTGAGACAGTTTGTACTGGTTTTTTTTGATGATATCCTAGTTTATAGCAAGGATTTGGATGAACACAAACTGCATCTGCAGGCAGTTTTGCAGATTTTACAGCAACAAGAGTTGCATGTGAATGAAAAGAAATGTACTTGGGCTCAGCAATCTTTGGAGTATTTGGGCCATTTGATTTCAGGGGAGGGAGTGCAGGCAGATCCAAAAAAATTAGCAGCCATGAGCAAATGGCCTATTCCTCAGGATATTAAGAGTTTGAGGCGATTCCTAGGGTTGACAGGATACTATAGAAGATTTGTGAAGGATTATGGAAAATGGGCTCAGCCATTGAACGCCTTATTGAAAAAAGATGCATTCAAGTGGACTAAGGAGGCTGAGAAATCTTTTGAGAAGCTGAAAGAAATGATGAATACATTACCTGTGTTAATGGTTCCTGATTTATCTAAACCTTTTGTGCTGGAGACTGATGCATCAGGAGTGGGATTAGGAGCTGTGCTGTTACAGGAGGGCAGGCCCTTGGCTTTTTGGAGCATGGCTCTATCTGGTAGAGGACAGCTTAAATCAGTCTATGAAAGAGAGCTGATGGCAGTGGTTCTAGCTGTAAAAAGATGGAGACATTACTTGCTGGGAGGGAAGTTTATTATAAGGACTGATCAGCAAAGTTTGAAGTTTTTAAATGATCAGAAGTTATTGACTGAGGAACAATTTAAATGGGCTGCAAAACTGATTGGATATAATTTTGAGATTCAATATAGGCCTGGGAAAGAAAACATTGTGGCTGGATGCCTTGTCTAGACAATTTCAATTTTCTGCTATTTCTTTGGTACAAGAAGAGGAGTGGACAGATTGGGAAGAGGAATTGAAAGCAGATCAACCATTATATGAGCTTTTTCAGGGAATTGTTACTAAGACAATGGAAAAGCCTGGCTATGAAGTGAAGGGAGGAAGGTTGTTTTATAAAGGCAGGTTAGTGTTACCAAAGAACTCTGCTCGAATTCCTTTAATTTTGAAGGAACTGCATAATTCCCATATTGGAGGGCATTCTGGATTTTTTAGAACATATAAAAGGGTGACTGATGTGGTTTTTTGGCAAGGAATGAAGAAAGATATTAAGGAGTATGTGGCTGAATGTGATACATGCCAAAAGAATAAGAGCAGCACCTTGTCCCCAGCTGGATTACTTCAACCATTACCTGTGCCAACCAAGGTATGGTCTGATATATCCATGGATTTTATTGGAGGGTTACCTAAAGCAAAAGGAAAGGATACTATTCTAGTAGTAGTAGATAGGCTGACTAAATATGCACATTTTTTGGCCTTGAGTCATCCATACACAGCAAAAGAAGTAGCTGAACTTTTCATTCAGGAAGTGGTAAGACTGCATGGGTTCCCTACTTCTATAGTTTCTGATAGGGACAGGTTGTTCATGAGTTTATTTTGGAAGGAACTGTTTAAAAAAGCAGGAACTGAGCTGAAAATGAGCTCTGCATACCATCCACAAACAGATGGGCAGACAGAGGTAGTGAATAGGTGTTTGGAGGTTTATTTGAGATGCATGACAGGCAGCAAACCCAAGCAATGGCCTGCTCATTTGGGTTGGGCAGAGTTTTGGTTTAATACAAATTACAACATTTCTGCCAAAATGTCTCCTTTTGAAGCACTTTATGGACAGAAGCCTCCTTTATTACTTAAAGGAGCTGATATTCCTTCCAAGTTGGAAGAAGTCAATCAACTATGCAAAAACAGAGATGAGCTTTTGTTGGAATTGAGGGAAAATTTATTGAAATCACAAGATCAAATGAAGAAGCATGCTAATAAGCATAGGAGGGAGTTGAGCTTTGAAATTGGAGATTGGGTTTTTCTTAAAATACAGCCCTATAGAATGAGATCCCTGGCCAAGAAATCAAATGAAAAATTGAGTCCTAGATTCTATGGCCCTTATAAGGTCATCCAGAAGATAGGAGCAGTAGCTTACAAGCTGGAACTTCCTGTTGGAAGTAAAATTCATCCTGTATTTCATGTCTCCTTGTTAAAGAAGTCAGTTAAATCAAACTGTTCTCCTCAACCATTACCAGCAGTATTGGATGAGCAATGGGAACTTCAGATGAGACCAGAAAAAGTTCTGCAGCAAAGACAGAATGAACAGCAGCAGAAGGAAGTTTTGATCAAATGGCAGGGTCTACCTCATCATGAGAATAGCTGGGAATTGGCTGAAGAAATGAAGAAAGTCTTTCCAGATTTGGACCTTGAGGACAAGGTCCAGCTTCAAGGGGAGGGTATTGATAGAGGTAGATGGGGCAAAATGTACTCTAGGAGGTGTAAATAGAAATAGTTGCTGATATGACAGAATAGGAGTTAGTTAACACTAACTAACTCAGCCAATGTATAAATAGGAGAGAAGAGAGAATGAGAGAGGAGGAGAGAAAGAGATTAGGAGGTTGAGATTCCCCTCGAAGAGAATCAATTGTACGCAGGAGTTTAACTCCAGTTTAATAGCAATTGCCATCGTTGCCCTGTGTTCCAATTTCCTCTGATCCAGTTCCTATTACTGTCCAACTAAGAAATAACTGCACATGTTTTTTTTATGACACCATTAATCCACTTACAGATGGAGTAGGATTTCTAACATGTTGGGCGAATCTTGGGAGTGCCCTTAAGACCTGGACCAATTTCTTTCATAAATTTATTTAGGTGTGATATAGGATGGCAAATTTTGATGGCAGCATCACATCTATGAAGATTTTGGTTTGTTTGTTGGAGTGGAACACTCAGCCTTTAAAGAGGAAATATGCAAACTTATCTTTCACTAGATATGTTTGTAGAGAGATTGAGTACCTATTCTAATTTTCATGTTTTTTTTTTTTTCTTTTTGTTAAATTAGACTGTCTTTTTTGTACCCTTTCTCTCTCCCTCCTCCCACCCCAACAATAAAAACCAGAGAAGGAAACTATCGATATTGCAGTTCATAAGATAAGCTAACATTAAAATATAAAAAGTATAGAAATTATTGACACAACATGCATTATCATAGCAAGTAAAAATTGAAGTCCTATAATTATCCAAATCAAAAGGAAAATACCTGCTCAAGCACCTGCTTGATCATGATGACTTAGTCGCATATAAATAGAAGATGTTATCATCCCAATAAGCTGACAATGCAGGGAGGGAGAACTCGGTGAAGTTCTTCAATGATATAGCTCTTTAGAAGAAAAACTACAGTGATTGTTTCCAGTCACATACTGTAAAGAGTCATATCTGTTATAAACAAAATGATGCATAAATATGTTTTAAAACAATATGATTTATGATAGTTAACATGTAAGGTTTCTAAAAGGTCCCTATCATATATTTTTTCAAATCTCGATGATTTTCCAAATTCTAATGAAAAGTGAAAACATGAAGGAAGACACTGATAACCAGAAGCAATGCATTGGCGCTTGCAAACAAGTCTAGAAAGAATCTTCTAGATGTGAGGGTTCTTTCATAAGCATTCTTATCATCATATCAGCTTCTGCTGTATATTTTTCATTGTATTTCTCGACATCAGACCCCTATCCATCACATGATTCCAGAAAATCTGTGAAACTTTGTTTTCATTAGCATCAGATGTGCTAAAGCATCTATAAAGTTTGACTGTGATCATCAACCTTCTCCTAGCCATCTCTTCTAGCATACTCGTGGCAGCACTTACATTCCCCGCTTTCCAATAAGCATATGCAATACTGGTGTAGATAACACTTTCACCTGATATACCCTTTCCTTCCATATGATAGAATAACCTTTCAGCACATTGAATCCTTTCTACCTTGCATGACCTTCTTATCAATGCCCTGTATACTGAAACATCAAGACAAATACCTCTACTCATAAACTCATCTGGAAGGGCTAAAACTGCATCCATATTGTCTTTCTTATTGTAGCCATCTACAATCCATGAATACGTACAATAACTGGGGGTAAATCCAGCATCAAGCATGCTGAACATTAACTCCTTTGCACTTTCCAGCTCATTCGTCTTGCAGAACCCATGAATCAGGGCCTTATACGTAAATGGATCAGGTTTTAGACCAGCTTCTAACATCTTGTTCTTAAATTTCAAAGCTGATTTCAAATCTCCAATCTTGCAGTAAGCATTAATTAGTGTGTTGCATGTGATATTGTCAGCTTGAAGTTTCCTTTCACTCATTTCATTCAACAGTTTGTTTGCATCCCTTATCCTGCCATCTTGACACAGCTTGCGCAGAATTGAATTATAAGTAACAACTCCAGGGTACAATCCCTTAGCCTCCATCAGTTCCCACATTTTCAGAGCTTCTTCCAGTTCGTTTGTTTTACAATAACCATCAATCAATGTAGTATACGTCACATGATTGGGAGTTGCATTTTTTATTTCACTAAACATCCTCATAGCTTCTCTCATCCTGCCTTCTTTGCAAAATCCATAAATAAGAGAGTTATAACTAACAATATCAAGGTTTATCCCCTCTCTTTCCATTCTGTTCTGGATGGATAAAGCCTCATAGTGCATACCTTTCTTGCAATACAACGATAACAAAGTATTGTATGTGAAGATATCCGGAAGCACATCCTTAACATCCATCTCATTTAATAACTGTTCTGCCCTTTCCACATCTCCTGCTTTTGAACAAGCATGGAATAAACAATTGTAAATGTAAATATTGGGAACAACCCCAACTTGAACCATCCTCTTGAAAATTTTCCACACCATGTGAGTAACCCCATTCTTCAACAAGGAATTCAAAAGAACAGTACAAGCATGCAAATGAGGTTTGACTTCATGTAACCTCATCTGCTCAAAAACTTGAATTGCATCCTGTGTCGTCTTTGACTTGGCATAATGTATGACAAGCCAGCTCAAAACTTGAGAATTAACTTCCTGGTTGTCATGAGTCCTCACCAAAGTGTTCAAAACTGAAGGTGATGAAAGAAAATCCTTGTGGGCAATTTTTTCAAGCACGTGTTGTGCAGTTTTGAAATGCTTATGTTCGGTGAGGATGTGAATCATGGCCCATGAACATTGCAAGGATTGGCTATAATGTGGGATGGAGTCAAGCCATTTGAAGAATGGGAAGGAATGAGAGAGCCCATAACCATAGAGTGAGAGCTGCAATAGAACCTTGTGAATGGTAGAGGAAGTGAGAGCAGAGGCATTCTTCACCTTCAACAGATTGCCCCAGTGACCCTTCACCACAATTGCACACACACTATCAACAAATTGGTTATGACTCCCAATCAAAACCATGTCTATTAATAATATGATCAATATGGCCCATTATTTTCATCTCACAACCATACTTTGGTGCTACGCTTGGTTTTCTTCAATTTGTTTTTCTTGCTCATGTGTTGCTTTTCATATTCCTTGATAACCCTGAAGAAGTGGAATGTCTCATTAAAATATTACCAAATAAGAAAGAATTACATTAGCGTATCTTTTTGATAAATTGAATGTTTAATTCTAATGGACTCTGAAATTAGTAAAAACAATTAATATGTCTATACTAGTTGATGGTAGTTTGGATTCTGTTACTAATTTGTAAACAAAGCATTTACATTGTTATCTTTCAAACAAAAATGAAAAATCAGGCCTGAAAATGAGCTAAGATGAACAACTCATAGCTATTTAGCTTACACTGATACAGCTTTGGTGTCAACTTTTCAAAAATAGCAGGCCCAAAAATATGGTAATCTTAGATACTTTCTCAGTTGCCAACCAAATGACACCGAAACCTTAACCCACTAGGTGAAGTCAGCTACATAAATCATACAATGTTATTCAGCTCAGTTAAGGACCAAACGAAACTGACACACAGCAAAAATAAAAAATAAAATGCTACAATTTCCACTCTATCTTCGACTACCCTAATTATGTCTCAAGTTTGAGGTAAATCACAGTCTAAATCAATAGACAACAACAGTCAAATACCCAAGATCCTCTATCAATTCATAAACGTCAAGACAAATTATCATTAAACAACAACAAACAAAAAAGCAGCCCCTGAAATTGCTTAGTTTAGTTCACACGGATGGAAAAGAGAATGCATGGGGGTGGGAATGAAAAGCTAATAATTATGCAGGGAAGGGTAGTGACAGAAGTACACACATACTATACCATGCATCAGACAAACGTCATCTCATTTATCTCAGAACAGTAATCAAACACAAGGTATGCATCTTATTCCATGTTTAAATCTCAACACAAAGGAGTGAACAGAAGCCTAAGAGTTCATGCATTGCATTCATTACATCAATCAGCTACTACTACTAGCCAAGCAAACAACGAAACAGCGAAACTTGAAGATTACCTGTTTACTGAACGATTCAAAGCAGGGAGATGATTTGAATTGAAGAATGAGTAGAGAAATAATGACACAGTGGAAATCAAAATGACAGAAAAAGACAGAAACTTGCAACGAAATTTTTGCAAACTCTTGACGATAGCGTCTGTTGTTAAGGTAAAAGTAAAACTCAGGTAAGGTAAGGGTAATGGCCGTTTGATGCAGTTTTGGTCGTAAAAGTTATCAGTCTAGCTTGTTATTGTTTTTCATGTGTTTATTTTAGTTTTTCTAAATAATCAGAAATTGAAAACTATTTTAAACAGAATTCCTAAATTAAAATTAGAAATCATTTTAAATATTTTGTTTATAAAATCAATCACTTCTTCTAAAATAAAGTAATTTTTATGATTGTAAATAAAATATAAATTAACTTTTATTTTTTAATCTTTAAAATATAGACTCAGTTGTTTTAAGGTGGTGAAGATTATCAAATATGATTTATCTTTAGATGGGGAGAGTAGAGTTTTTGCTGTTCCCCAGATTTTATGTATTTACAAGTTTCAGCTGATGCAGTGAATATACATTCTTTTTTCTCGTGGGTTTTAATCTTTAGTTTGTGTTCCGAGGCTTTGCCCCCTCATTCCACCAAAAATATAATTATTCGATTATTTTTCATCAAAATTACTATTTTTTAATACATAACAATCTAATTTATATTAATCTTTAACTTTAATTTTGAAAACAAAAGACTTAAATAACTTTTGGTCCTTTTTGGTTTTAGTCCTATAAAGATTTTTTATTTTAATTTGTGTCTTTTAAAATATTTTTGGCATTATGATTAAAGAAAATTACAACAAAGTGAGCAGAAAACATCAATTTAGATGCCAATTGGTTCTCATATTCCTCGAACTTTAAATTTTTCTATGAATATGAGTCCAGTTTAGCATAGTAGCAAAATCTTATCTTTTGCAGCATAAGTAAATTAAAAATAATCATCCTACCAAGTTTATTTAATTAAACCCCAATTCAAAAGCCCATCACCACTTAGCCAAGTCCTAGGCTTAGATAGAATCACATATTTTCATAAGACTTGCATAAAACTTGGGATCTTGACCAGAAGACACACAACACTTTTGGGGCAAAGGAGTTCCACAAAGGAACTATTAACGCATTTAACATGCCTATTGGTTTGGTATGTGTCCTAAAAAAATGTTTTAAGACCAAGTTCAATACTGCTCAAGAATGCCACAAAAGCCAAGCTTAAAGGTATTGCAACTATGGGATGATTGCATGAAGCAAGGTTTTAATAAAACAGTACAGAATGTGATTCCAGCTAATAAGTCGAGGTTTTTTGTGGTTTTATGATTGCAATTGTGATCACACTAACCAGATATATCTACAATTTCCCACAAATCAAGGATCGCAATGAAACTGCAATTGTGACCGTAATATAATGATGCAGGACAATAACACAATAACAAAACATTACACAGTGGAAGTCAATCCCTCAAACTTACAAGAACCTGTGATGAGTAATAACAAATATATGGCAACAATGATAACACCGCAAGTAGACAACAAACACTTGATTTTTTACGTAGAAAATCCCCTCTATGTGAGAGGTAAAAACCCCTGGCACAAGCCAGTCAATCAAGCTCCATTATGATCAAAATAGGAGTACAAAAGAGTCTCGAACAAATACACAAATTGTGTTTGACAACCAGCCAAACAACCAAAATTACAAATAGAGAATGAAAAATCAGAAAATTTGTACACAGTGCAAACTGCATATCTCCCACCACAAGCAATGAATCAAATATCCAACATTCAGATTGAAAAATAACATGTCTTGAACTAGCTGACAAAATTTCAACGGTTAACAAAGTCGCAAATGCGATTTTAGTATGACTGTCGTGTGAAACTGTAAGATTGGTTTTCCCTTTTCTCACTTGAAAGGTGTATTGCTATGAAGCACGGATACGCAAAATTTTTTTTTCAACATATCGGACACACGTCTAATACGGATACGTATCTGATACTCCATTTTACATATCATATTTTCAAAAGACATTTTTGTAAATTAAAAACAATTGTCCTAAATTGAACGAAAATGAAGTTGTGGCTCTGTGCTTCCTCTTCGACTTTGTGCTCTCACCTCTTCAACTTCAACAACGTCGTTGTTCAGTCTTAAGCTGTGACTCTGTTCTTCCTCCTCCGTCGTCGTTGCTCCTCTCCTCCTCCACCGTCGTTCATCGTCGTTGTTACTCCTCACCGCCGCTTGGTTCGTCGTCGTTCTTTCTTCCTCCTCCACCGTCGTTGTTCCTCCTCCACTGATACTTGGTTTGGCCGTCGTCCTTCTGTTTCTCCTCCACCATTTCATTTGCTGATCTTCCTCCCTGTAACTCTGTAAGTGAAGCTGAAGAAGACCGTCCCTTTTTTTTATTTCATATCATTTTATCTTACATCATTTTCTATTACCATTCAATTTGTATTTAATATTTTTATGATTTACAATATCTGTAAAAGAATTATTTTTCTTTCTATTTAAAAGTAAATATTCAGTTTTTATTTTTTATTTTTAAATATGATTTTGTTTTGTTAACATAATAGAATGGAGTCAAACATAAATCAAAGTAATAGTTCAATACAATCCAATGCACGAAATGTGGAAACTGAAGTTGAAAACTCGAGCAGACCATTGTGGAATTATGTTACTAAAGTTGGGGATGGAAATGAAGCAAGAGGGAATATGACTTGGAAGTGTAACTTTTGCAAACTTGAATATAGAAGTTCATACACAAGAGTAAAGGCTCATTTGTTAAAGATTAAATGTAAAGGGATTGGAATATGTAAGAGTGTTAAGGAAGCATCTTTGATGGAAATGGGAAAATTGGAAGAGGAATATTCTGAAAGGGTGAGGAATAATGCACCGAGACATCTTCCTTTACCACCCACCAGCTTTTCAGCTACAACTAGTACATCTGCTAAAAGAAAAAGAAGTGATGAAGGAACTGCAAGCATGAGTCCTGTTGAGACGGCTTTCAATATGGGAGAGCGGGATAAATTAAATCATATTATTGCTCAGATGTTTTATTCTACTGGATTGTCATTTCATTTGGCAAGGAACCCGTACTTTTAACAAGCATTCACTTATGCTGCAAATCATAACATTGGAGGTATTTAATGTTATGAAATATTATGTTTCTTTTTATCTCATTTATTTCCCTTATTTTTAACTATTTTCTATTGTGACTTCAGGTTATCGACCTCCTAGCTATAACTTATTGCGAACTACTCTTTTGCAATAGGAGAAGGATAATGTTGTTAGGTTGTGTATCCCTTCCTGATCTCTTTGGAGAACAAATGGTGTGAGTATTGTTAGTGATGGGTGGAGTGATTCCCAAAAGAGACCAATAATTAATTTCATGGCAGTATGTGACCGTGCAGCCATGTTTTTGAAAAGTGTTGATTGTTCTGGCGATATCAAGGATAAATATTTTATCTTCAACTGGCTAAAGGAAGTAATTCAAGAAGTTGGGGTGGAGAAGGCAATTACTGATAATGTTGCTAATTATAAGGGTATAGGGCAACTTATTGAGCAAGAATATCCTACTATCAGTTGGACACCATGTGTTTTTCACATGTTGAATTTGGCTTTGAAGAACACTTGTGCAGCCAAAAATGTGGAGAATAATGAGATTACTTAGGGAGAATGTAGTTGGATATCTGACATTGTTGGCTATGTTTCAGCAATCAAGACTTTCATCATGACTCATTCTATGAGATTATCCATGTTTAATGAGTTTGTGCCATTGAAGTTGCTCTCTATTACTGACACCCGATTTGCTTCCATGATTATGATGTTAAAGAGGTTCAAGTTAATAAAGGGTGGCCTCCAAAACATGGTCATTTGTGAAAAATGGAGTATTTATAAAGATGATCATCAAGGAAGGGCAAGATTTGTGAAGGAGAAGATATTGGATGATGAGTTTTGGGCAGACATTGATTACATCCTTGCTTTCACTGCTCATATTTATGATATGATCAGGTTTTGTGATATTGATAAACTTTGTCTTCATTTGGTTTATGATATGTGGGATGCAATGATTGAGAAGGTAAAGAATGTAATATACTTAAAAAAAGGGCAAATGAATGGTGCGGAATCAACATTTTTTCATGTGGTGTATCATATTCTTATAGATCGTCGTTGGACCAAAAATTCAACTCATCTTCATTGTTTGACACATGTTTTGTATCCCAAGTAAGTTTTTTATAATTGTAACTTAGTTTGATAATTATATTAATTGAATCCATTTTGAAACTTCTAATTTTTTTGATTTTGGTAAATACTACAGTGATCAATGGCTTGCTGAAGATCCAAGTTGAGTTTCTCCAAATGATGATGTGGAGATTAATTTAGAAATAAAAAATTTCTTCAGGAGACATTTTTCTAGTGTGGAGGAAAGGGCTATAGTAAATTTGGAGTATGTCAATTTTGTTCAAATAAAAGGAGATTTTAGAGAGTTTGACGCTATTGAAAAATGATATATAATGAATCCTAATGATTGATGGGGACATGGTTGTAGTGCACCTTTGCTTAAAAAGCTAGCTTTAAAACTCACTGCACAACCCTCTTCTTCATGATGTGCTTAATGCAATTTGAGTACTTACTCTTTTGTGCATTCCATGAAGAGGAATAAAATGGATCCCAAATGAGCTGAAGACTTAGTTTACATACATAGCAACCTCCGGCTATTATCAAGAAAGAATCCAAAATATAATGAAGGAGAAAGTCAGTATTGGGACATTAGTGGAGATCCAGTTGATACCTTTAATGATGTTGGAGCTTTAGATGGTGCTGCCCTTTCCCTAGATGAGCCAGAGTTGGAGGTAAATGTTATTAGTAGCACTCTATATCCACACACTAGTTGAGGTATTTATCAATTTTGTATGGATAATCTATTATTTGTGCTTATGATTTTCTTTTTATTATATTTTATTAATATGAAATACACTATATAAAAAAATATTATTTAATACTAAGACATATCGAGAACGTATCGAAATATTAGTATTTTTGAAGTAACATATTGATGCCTCGTATTGGGAACGTATTAAAAACGCCTTGTCGGTATCAATGCTTCATAAGTGTATTGTGCTCGAATGCTATCACACATACTTTCATCCAACTGATATTAAGACAAGTTGAAGGAGCCCAAGTAAGAAAGCTTTATTGATTTCTGTGTAACCTCATAATGTTATATCTGGAAAGATCAATGCATTCTATTCAACACAATGGAAAAAACTACTCCCACAATACCAACGCATTGGCTTTAAAATATGTATAAAAACAAATGCAATCCATGTGAATACACGAGTATTAAACTAGTTTTAATTGAACTAATATATATATATATATATATATATAGATATTAAAGGTGTGGGACTGAGTGGGTACTATAATACCCATCACCCATCCCATTGAATTTTTGGGAGTAAATATCCGCCATTGACCCATTCCAAATAAACAAATATTTATCTTACCATTTGTGGATATTGTTGCAAGTACTCATAGGGTTCAAGTATACTTTGTCATTCCTAATAATGATAGATTTCCAAATAAGGAAATGGGTTAGAAAAAAATGGAGAGGATTTCATTAGAATGACACAAAAATACTTTGATATGTTCAATAGAATGACTAGAAATCAAAAGTAGTTTATAGACAATGAAACAAATCCCAAGGACAATAGCTTCATATTTCCTCAAATATAAAAAAGAAAACAACAAAAGTTCATTGTCTTAAAATGGATTGGAATTCACAAGCTCGAGATAGGCTTTTTTACCCATCTAGTGTAATTTTCTTTTCAAAATTATCATAATGAGTATTTTTTGAATTAATTATAAAAATGGGTAAGTTGTCAATCGATGGACTATTTTACATACACAAAAATCTTGCTTACAAACCCGATTTTGGTTTAGTATGCTTTTGTAATGAAGATATAATGCATATATTCACGATTTGTTATTTAGAATTTTTTTAATTAAATTAAATTTGTCCTTCCATTGATGACTTCACTTTATTTTGTAATATTAAACCAACATCTCCTTTGCAATGACGATTTTGTTTTCAAAAAAAAATCGTAAATTTATTATGGATTTTTATTTTAGCATAAAGTTATAAATGATTCAGGAATTTTTGAATTTTAAAAAATATATGAGTAAAATAATGTTAATAATAAAATGATAAACAAGCACAATTTAATACAATTTAAACAATGTACACATACTAATTAAGCATGAAAAGAAGATAAAATATTACAAGGTATTTTACATATTTCATTGCCTAAATGGACAATTGCCTTGATGATGTCCTTCATTGCGGCGTATTGAACATTTCTTAAACTTATTTGGAACTAGTTCATCCATCTCATTATGTATGTGACTGGTATTTGGTCTTCCTGATTTTTTTGTCGCATTTTAAGGTTAGGAACAAATTTTGGACTTGTATATTGAGACTAGTAGTCCTTACTTCCAAGGGAGTTGAACTGAAGTTCATAAGCATTGTAAATGTTTTCCAACTTGTACACGAAGTCAACAAATGTGTTGATACGTAAATGGAAAAAGGTACATGTAGTATTAAGATGAGAGCAAGGAAGTCGTAGTGCCTAAAATTCTCCACAGTGGCACCACCATTCATTCAATTCTATGTTGCATTTGCTAGCCTTTGCACCTCAAACCCACATGTTTCTCAGTTGTACCTTTTCACATGATCCATCCCAACACGATGTTGAATTTCTTACAACATAACAACTACCTCTTTGAGGTAGTCGTGTCCTTCCTGTAACATGCATTGTGCGTGCATCCCTCTTTCAACAAACCACAATTTTATTCTTTCAAATGTTGTATTCACCAAGGCACATATAGGAAAGGCTTGTGCTCCTTTTAAAATAGAATTCATGTCCTCTCACCATCATAGGTTTGGGTCCAATTTTCTAGTGGAATGCTTTCCAACCATTCCATAGCTTGTTGAAATCCCCTTTTCATAGGAGACAATTTTGCTTTGAGTCTTGGTCCCTTCATTTCATATCCTATGACAAAAACATGAAATCAATTGAGTAAATAAATAGGTCATTAAAATAAATAAATACATAAGTAAACAACAAAAACATTTACCCATATTAATGACTTGTCTTTTGTTAAAGTTTGAAGCAATATGTCAAATGCAGTACACTGATTTTAAACCTGATGCATTTCATCCAACATCTTGTGATCGTAATGCTAATAACAAACCGGATCCTCTGTCTGATATTATGTATAAATTCTGTTGAGGTGTTACATATGTTATCAAAATATGGAAAGACTACATCCAAGCTTCCTTTGTCTTACCTTCAACAATTGCAAATGAAAACACAACATGTTTTGATTCCCATCTAGTTCAATGACAGTCAATAAAGTAGCATGATATTTCTCTGTTAAAAATGTGTCATCAACTTGCACAACAGGCTTGCAATATTTAAAACCTTCAATGCATGGCTTAAAAGACCAAAACACACGATCAGGCTTGCAGATCATGCACGAGCTCATATAATGACATTGATAGGAGGATTTTTTGTGCCAAATACCTCAAGCTTTAGAGTTCATTTGATGTATCTATTATTATTGCATGACTTAACAACTGTAAGAAATAATAGTTAGGGTTCAATTGTATTGACTTGTCTTTATCAAGCTTTAGATAATAGGGTTGACTTCAAGCAAGAAAATATTGGAGGATGCATGTTGTTTCTTCAATCATGGGTGTAGAACTAGACTACATGCACTTCTCTATGCACCTAGGTATGTAAAATTGTATTTATATGATTGATTTGTTTCTTTTATATAGAAACTAAAATCGTGTCATTATTAGTGTAACAAATGAATTGTTTTCTTTGTAGGTGGTCTCGCCCAATGCAAAAAACTACCCATAGCACCTATGCAATACATCTCATACGTTACATGTTTGATAGATTACGACCAAAGGAGGTTATTTGATTAATAATAGTTATGTTGAATATCTTTGATCATCATTATGTATGCTAATGTAATTTTGTTTGTAGTTTTTATAGACTTTTTATTGCAAAGATGCAATAAGCCGATTATTAAATGTTAATCTTTCTCTCATTGTTCGTGTTATCGTACCTCTCATATGTTTCAAAACCATGGAGTTTCATCAAACAAATTGGGTCATCAGACAATTTGGCTTTCTCCAAACTATTCCACCTAACCTGTTAAATCTAGATCAACTCCACAAAGAAGATATGAGAGGAAGAACAGACAGATATTGGCCTCAATATCACCAAAGGTGGATTGCTATGTGGAATAATCATCACAATCGTATGCTTTAAGTTCAACAGTATGATGGACATGAACATTTGTATGAAAATTCATAATACATGCAATGGTATATTCCAAGAACTATACAATACATATCACCTCAGGAGTCACTTCCTACAGAGGAAGTAAGTATACATTTACCCGATAAATAATATTTTTATTAATACTCAAATATTGTATCTAATTATTCATTCTTTTTCCAACACGATGAATCAAAAATAAAACCTAGTTTACCACAACCTATGACACAATGTAGTTACAACCTGTTTGATTTTCAAGATATATGTCTCACCATCAACAATTTGTTAGACAATCCAATTATCAGCAAGCAGCCTTCTCGAGTTATATGCCCCAACATGAACAATTTGTTGGACAATGTACTTATCAACAACATGACTTCTACAGAAATAAGCCTAAACGTGATCAAAAAACTTTTCAACTATTAGGTTTCTCAACATATACCTCTCAATTTCCATTTCATCAAGTTCCTTATATATCTAATATTTTTCCTAGCGAATCAAATATGTTTGTCACTTATTCCATGACACCTCCTTCTGCATATAACTCAACACCATCAATGGATTATTATCGTCCCAACATTGCTTACTCAAACGAGAAACAATGTTGATGATGATGAAGATGAAGATAACAACAACAATGATGGTAGCAATTTGGCATCGATGATGACGATGGTGAGGGTGATGATGATGACATTCATCACACATATGTGTCCTCTTCACATCGCTAAATGAGTAGATATGGTGATACTATGACAAGGGGAGTACAAATAACTCAATGTGATCGTAGACCAAGAGGAGGACAACTAGAACCTACTCCATAGTAAAAGGAAGGAAGACCAAGATGCCACACAAGAAGACCTACATGCATGACATCCTCCCACAAATAAAATTTTTCTTTCAATATATGTAACATATTGTATCTTTATTTATAATATTATGAACAACTTCAAGTGTTTTTGAATAACCCAAATTTATTATTATAACCATAATTTAAAACAAATTTTTTTATTTTAATTTTAATTTAAATACCCTGATTATATGCAAAAATTAAAATAAAACCTATTATAAATTATAAATTCATAAAATTTTATATAAAAAATTAGAGACAAGCCAAAATCATCACTGCAAAGACAGTTTGGTTTGATATTTAAAAAAAGTGAACTCACCAATTGAAGGACAATTTTAATTTAATTATGTAAAAAATATAAATAATGAAATCATGAATATATGCACGATCTCTTCATTACAAAAGCGGACCAAATCAAAATCGTGTTTGCAAGCACTATTTCTTTGTATGTGAAATCGTCCTTTGATTGAAAACTTTCGCTTCTCATAATTAATTCAAAAAATACTCATTATGGTAATTTTGAAGAAAAATACACCTGATGGATAAAAAAGTCAATCGAGAGAAGCATAGAGTAAATTATTAGTCAAACTTCCAAATCCAAATATTCAATCAAAATTTTCATTTGAAAGGTGCCTCTTGTACATGTCATCAGAATTACTTTTCGTCCAGAAGGTCATATCTTGACAGGTCATCAAAGTAAGGATGTTCCATGGCTTTCTTTCCAGAAATCACTTGGAAGGATCATACTTTAACATTTGCTGGAAAGAAGAAAGAGAAAAACATAATGAAATTAAAAACGAAAAAAAAGAGCTACTAGAAAGAGTTAGTTATTAAGGAGCAACTTACATATAGCAGATTGAATCCATGCCCATCCAAAAGTCCAACAACGAATGACAAAGTTAGAGGATACAATTTGAGGTCTTTATCAGAATCGATTAGTTTACTCTTGCTTGGGAACTTCTCTTCATTAGGAGGACCCAATATCCTGCACAAATAGAGTAGAATTAACTAGTTTACTCCACATGCACATACACATATCTCATTGCTAAACGCATCACTTGAATATACTTTCGAGTAGTTGTGGATTGGAATCACCCTTAAAGAGTGTTCATTTGGTGACGAGTTCAGCTACAATTAAATGCAAATAAGATTACAAAACCCTTTGTTTGACATACAAATAGGAAATAGCACTGTAGTTGAACAATATGTTATCCTTATCAAATATGCAGCCAATTGACCACATGTATCTGGAAAAATAAAAATAATAGATAAGTTATACAAAGGTATTAATGAAATTAAAGGAAACGGAATAAGAAAAAAGATACGAGAAATGAAAGGAAACGGAGTAAGACTATATATGTGCAAGAGAAATGAAAGGAAACAAGGGACAAAGTTAACTACCTAAGGAAGACTCCATAAGTTGGATGTATGAAGGCCTTGCATAGTTAGAATACAACATTTTGTAACAAATTTCACAATCAAATTTTCTTGAAGGAAATCTACTTTTTTTGGCATCAGTAGTTGATCTAGTATTTTCCTCAAGAATAACTCTTGTTTCCCTTATCAACTCGTATAAAACACAAGCCTAAGGCTTGAAATCGAATTCACCTTCCATCCTTGGATCATTGTATTAATGTTGGCCAAGTAAGGTCTTGCCCATACCTAGTAAGTAAATCTTACTTATTAGCTTATTAAAGTTTATTCCTTTGTCGTTGTGTCTACCATAGACAATAGTTTCACCCACCATTGTTGAGAAGTATTGTGACAATCATACAACACCAAAACCACTAGCTTCCTTCAAACCTAGCATTTGATTCAATTTCCTTGCAAATGAACTTTTCACAAGAAATTGAAGAAATTCCATACCTTGCTAGCATTGGTTTAAGATCAGGGTTCCAGCTTGCATTTAGCATGTGAGTGGACTCAAAAGTGAGAAAAGATTGGCTCAATAAGACACACTGATGATATGTCATAGCCTCATAATAAAATACTAGTGTTTACATACTTGGAATTGACTTAAGTAGCCTTGTTAGGGGTTATGTATGGTTTTCACTACCTCTGAAAAAGATCCCACTCTCCACTAGCCACACCATGTACCACCTAAAGGACATGTAAACAGAGGGCTATAAGTGGTGTTGAAGGAGAGGTTAACAATGCTCCTGGAAAGGAGAAGTTGAGAAGCAAACAAAAGAAGGACTAAAGGATGGTCTTGGATATAATAAGCCCACAAAGACTCATGTGATAGTAAAAATACATACAAAGTCTTATGTCTGAGGCTAGGAATGACCAGATTGATGATGCAGTTGTAGTGAAGGCCCAAACTACAGAGACCACTAGGCCCAAAAGGAATGTAGTAGCACCAAGGAAATGGACTGATTATGTGTCTTACAAGTAGAGATACTATTGAGTTGGTTCTAGAAGGGAATTTTGTTAGGAAGGATCTAGATATTGTTCTATTAGGACATCATGTGCGCATGGTTCTATATATTATTATAAAGGAATTTTTGTCAATTAATGATAATTAAGTCTATTCCTATCCAATTAATCTTTCTTCTTTAGGAGGCTTATGTTGTCCTCAAATTCAGAATCTATCTTACATCATTGGTGCTTTCGTTGAGAGTACCACCCACACCTCTGCCATGGAAGATAACACTAGATCCAAAACCAATAGTACCGATAATGCCCAGTTCGATGAGCTCTTGCAACAAATGGCAAGCCTCTAGTCTACTTTCGCTGACAAAATTGAGGACGTTGTTAATCGTGTTGCAACCTTCGAGAGTAGATCACCCATCCATTCCACCACTTCCAACTACAACACTGCCAATTCTTACCATTAGAAACATCACCTCAAGTTAGATATCTCTCATTTTGACGTATATAACCTTAATGGGTGGATTTTCAAAATAACTCAATTCTTTGATTATCATGAAACCCCTGAGGAAGAGAGGATTATGATTGCCTCATTTTACTTGGATGGAGTCACATTAGCTTGGTACCAATGGATGTATCGCAATGGGAAAATCCACTCGTGGTCACATTTCTTGCAAGCTTTGGAGACATGATTTACACCCATGGCTTACAATGGCTCATGAGGTAAGCTTTTGAAGCTCTTTCAGACCTTATTTGTTGCTTCTTATTTGAGAGAGTTTGAAGCTCTTGTTAATCGAATTGTAAGGTTAAACCCATCCTTCTTGCTGAGTTATTTCATATTGGGCCTCAAACCAAAGGTTAAACAAGAGGTTTTGACCCAACAACCCACCTTTTCGTTGTAGGTTGCCGGCCACGCTAAACTCCAGGAGGACAAGTTCTAGGACTTGCTCATTTGTCTTGTCCTTGCTCACAAGGTCAATATTATGCTCCAACAATGTCGTGTACCATCACCCTCCTACCACCTCGATTTTCATTAGATTTGTCCTCACAGAAGCAACATCCACCATTGTTGCCCACCCTAGCTCCGCAGACTCGTTACAAACGTCTATCCCCGGAAGAAATTGCCAAGCACCATGAGAAAGGGCTTTTTTATAGTTGTGAACAGAAGTGGTTGAAGAGCCACCATTTCCCGACATGATTATTTGTGTCTATGGTGGAGAAAGTCCAAGAGGCTTATCCAGATGACCAAGGGGATCCCTTACTGCTGGAGGAAGGTGACAATACAAGTTGGATTTCAAACCAAGAAGCCTATTTGACCCAACTGAGTCTCAACGCTTTGGCAAGGACTTGTGTTTCAGAAACTTTGTGCATCTTGGGCCAAACTGATTCACATATGGTCCAAATACTTGTGGACAATGGTAGTACCCATAATTTCATACAATTGGGGGTGATAAAAAAATGGGTTCTTATTAACAGTCCAACTTCTCTACTAAAGGTTATTGTGGGTAATGGAGATGAATTAATCTGTAATCAAGTTTGTAAGGGGGTGTAGTTAGTCATTCAAGGGTGCCAATTTGTTGTAGACATGTAAGTGTTGGATCCGAGCGAATCAGATGTGGTCTTGGGAGCTCATTGGCTCAAACAGTTGGGCTCAATTTTAATGGACTTCCAGGTCTTTACTATGCAGTTTCTCTATAAGCCTCATTATGTTGAGTTGAAGGGTGAGACTAGCAATCTCCCTACTCCAATTAGCTACAGTCACTTGAGAAAGTTGGCCCAGAATGATCACACTGTCCAATTCTTCTCATTATAAGCCTTATATCCTATAGACATGGAACCACCAACTTTCTCTTCTCCAACCACACAAAATTAGGAGGTACAACAACTCTTGTTTCAGTTTCCCCTCTTCTGATTATGTGTCTTACAAGTAGAGATAACATTGAGTTGGTTCTAGAAGGGAATTCTGTTAGGAAGGATCTAGATATTATTATGTTGGGATAACATGCACACATGATTAAATATATTCTTGTAAGGACATTTTTACCGATTAATGAAAATTAAGTCTATTCCTATGCAATTATTCCTTCTTATTTAGGAGGCCCAGTCTCTTCTCGAATTCAAAATCTATCTCACATCACAAAGTGTGGCTAAAAGGATTTTAAAAATATAATTTATTTATTATAAATTTTAATTATAATATAATTGACATTTTTTAAAATACATTTTATTGTAAATTTCAATTATAAAAAAAATATTCATGTGTATACTAGTAATATGAAAAAAAGTTCTATTTTAATAAAATATTTCATAATAATCGTATTTGAATAATTTATTCTAGACTCCATATATCCATCCCTACATAATACATATGCAATTTTTTTCTTAATGTAACAAAAAAAATAGTAGCACAGCTGATAATTTCTCGTCGGGTGTCGTATACACTTGGATTTAGGTAGCTTGAGGAAGTGAACCTTTTTAGCTTTTCCCTTTCAAAAGAAAAAAAAAAGAATGAGAAGAAAGAGTAAGGGCAAACGTAGGCGTGCGGCATCTACAACAACTCTCACTTCTCCTTCCCTCTTCGCCATTCCCATTCTATCGGTATCTCTCCCTCTTCTTCTTTCATTCCTTCTTCCTTTCTCACACTTTCTCTTTTTCTTTTCCCCTAATTTCGCGTTACCTTAACCGTTTCAATTGCTCTAATAATCTTAACCAGGATGAACACAACAACAACGCACCAACTGCGTTTGATACCGACAGCGACGATGACAATAATGCCCTTCATCGCCCCGGCCCCGAACCCGAACCCGAACCCGAACCCGTGGATATATTTGACAAAACTATCTGCATTCACTGCGATAACAAAGGCGAGGAGGCGGAGGGAGTTTTAATCTGCGGCGAAAGGGGCTGCCCCGTCGCGGTTCACGCCACCTGCCTCGGCTCCGAACCTGAATTCGACGATTCCGGTAACTTCTGCTGCCCCTACTGCTGGTACAAGCGCGCCGTGGACACGTGTCGAATGTTGAGGGAGAAGGCCATGAAGGCGAAGGGAGAATTGTCACGCTTTTTTGGACAATCACGTGCGGGTGCAACAGATTATGGTGCTGCTGCACGTGTGGATCCGGTTGTTCAGGATAGTGAAGAACTCATGGAGGAAACAGAAACAGAAACAGAAGAACAATCTGAAGAGAATAAAGATGAGGAGGGAAAAGAAATAGAAGCACAAGCACAAGCTGAAGAGAATAAAGAGGAGGTTGAGGGTAAGGTTCAGGATAGTGAAGAACTCGTTGAGGAAATGGAAACAGAAACAGAAGGACAAACTGAAGAGAATAAATGTGAGGAGGGAGAGGCACGTGTGGGTAAAGATTTCAGTGCTGCTGCACATATGAATCCGGTTCAGGATGGCGAAGAAATTGAGGAGGGGAAGGTTCGGGATAGCGAAGAACTCGTGGAGGAAATGGAAACAGAAACAGGAGCAGAAGTGCAACCTGAAGAGAATAAAGATGAGGGTAAGGTTCAGGATAGTGAAGAACTCATAGAGGAAACGGAAACAGAAACAGAAGGACAATCTAAAGAGAAGAAAGATGAGGAGGGAAAGGTGGCTGTGATGAGTAGTTCTGTGAGTGAGACCAATGACTTGGAATCTGTGGCCAAATCAGTGAAGAAAAGGAAGGATCAGAAGAAGAAGAAGGTTGCTTCCTCGAGGAAATCTTTGTCCCTCCAACAAGAGCGTAAGAATAAGCATTATAAGACTAGAGGGAAAATTGCCAACAAGGACGAGGGGGAAGTTACCAGCTTCAAAACTACCAGTTTGAGGCAGCAACCACAGAGGTGAGGTTGACCTGAAAGTGTGAGTCGTTTGTTGAATTCGAATCATCTATCAAGTTGCTGGCTGGCCACGATTATGAAAATTACGGCCAATTGCAGCAGATGGCTGTGATGAGGTTTTGGATCTCCAAAACCACAATCAAGGTTTTAAACAACGGCCCACAACCATGATTTTGACCACAATGTCTGAGGTTTTTGGGGTGTCTGTGATTAAACTGCAACCGTGACTGCAATTTTGGTTTTGAAACGGTGGTACTATTGAGGTTTGAATTGCAGTAGTGATTGGGTTACAGTCATTGGCTATTATGGCCAATGCAGTCCTCAATTGCAGCAGTTCAAAACCTTGGATGTATAATTGAATGAATGTTTTATTTTGATTCATTGAAAAAAATTATTTTCTAGTGAGATGGAGACTTGCCTTCTCTAAGGCTAATTAAAGGGGTCAAGTCAAATCTTTATTGTATTGTTTCTCAATTTCAGAATGAAGCAGAGTTCACTGACTGCAAAGCGTAAGAGATTACTTTGGACAGCTGAAGAAGAAAAAGTTCTCAAGGTATAAGTTTAATAAAATATCATATTTTTCTAGAACACAGTGAATTATTATTTATATCAAGCTCTAACAACGTCAAATGGGTTAAAACTTCAAACAAAAGTTTTGATTTTAAATATATAACCATAGTTGAAAAACATATAATGTACCTCTGTTTAAGTATATGGGTCTGAATTTGTGAGAAGTAGACATTTCTGCATTCCATGATTCAACCAAGAACATTATATCGTTGGCAGTGGGGTTGGGACTCAAATAAGAACCTTAATTTTCATATCTACCACAACCTTGAAGAATGGTTTTACTTGGGCTGTTCATCAATGTAATAAAAAGGAGGAGTCATTTTAAGCCATCTTAAGGATTTGAATTTTCTTGGGTAAAATAATGGTACAAAATAGGTGAATTGAAAGTCCATTTGGTGTATTGGAAGGTACAGGTGAAATGAACAAAAAGAGAGGGGATATTAGTGTCATGTTGGTTGCTGTCTGTGTGCTGTGAACATTGCCTGTGGAGTTAAGGTACGTGGTTTGATAGGTTTAGCTAAAATTCAATCAGGGGTATGGTGGGAGTGGGATGGAAGTTTTAATTATGTCTGCATAAGACATCAGACCAGAGTAATATAGAAAAGTTAAAGATATAAATGAAGAAGAGAGATGAAGAAAGATAAGACCAAGGGTCTGGTTGCATGATTGGCATCACAAAACCTAAGAGACAGCAATATGCTCCTATAATTCACAAATCTGATAATTCTATCTTGGAAATTAAAAGATGACTAAAAAAAAAAAAATACTTCTATATGATTAAATGTGATATTAACTAAATAAATAGTCTTTGAATTCCATGCTCTAAATAATTGTGATTTAATTTTGTCTTCATAACCTTACAACAAACCAAGCTATCATTGCTAAACAATTATCTGTAGACTATAAAATTGTAGAGAAGATATGTGTGTGTGTGTGTGTGTGTGTGTGTATATATATATATATATATATATATATATATAGAGAGAGAGAGAGAGAGAGAGAGAGAGAGAGAGAATCAGGACTTGTATTATTGAAGATGAAGAAAATACAAAGCCACTGAAATCTCTTACAAGAGCAGTATTTATACTGCTGAGATTCAGTTAGAACTGACAACTAACTAAGGCTAACTGTTAACTGATACAGTTGAAAAACCAACCAGAGTTAGTTATTCATATACACTTACAAATATTGGGGCAACTTTCGTGCTTTTCTTTGTGCTTGTGTTTCCAGCATTATGGTGCAATGTTCATAATAATATGCTGTAGGGTTATGGCTATCTTTTGCATTAAATCCAATCTAACATCTCTACTTCCTGATTGATATGGATGGCATATGGGTTTTGTTATGGACAGAACAATGAAAAATCTATTTCTTTCATTCATCCCATGCATTAAGGATTTATTATTATTTTCTTTTTGCAATGTCCTGTGTATTTAGGATTTCTTTGGACAGTTTCCAACATCCTGGTAAACATTTTATGTTCTCATAAGTTATTATTGGACTTTAAAGTTGTAAACATATATGATCAATTATGGAGCCTTTTGCCGTTGGACAAGGTATATTATACAATATTCATCTAAGATATTATAGATGCACAAGGCTTTTATTTCTCAATTATAGCATTAGCTTTGGTTCTCACATTTCAGGAAGGAGTATCAAAGTTCTCCACAGAAAATCAGAATATCCCTTGGAGGAAAATTTTGGAATTTGGCTGTCGTGTATTTGATAAGACTCGTACTCCTGTTGATCTCAAGGATAAATGGAAGAATATTATCTCCAAGAAAGGTAGAATTACTTATTGTAGTTATAGTTTTGATTTATAAGAAGTGATATTTAGGTAATTATTTTATTATTTGTTGTTCTATCTTTTGTGCTCTAGCAATTTTGGGGTTTTAGCTGGCAAGTGCATGTATAAACTACATGAAAGAATTCTTAAAGATGGAATTGGTAAACCATCTTTTGTTAAGTTGTAGAGGATATATTTTTTATGGATATATTTTTTATTAAAAAAATGGATGTTTGATCAAGTGATAATGTAAAAATAAAAATGATATTCATCTTGTGTGTGTTTTTAAGTACTGGGTTGAGCTTTGTTGATAGGGGTTAGGTGATTTTCTCTTACTACAAATATTTTCACAACAATACATAAATATTTTATTCATTTATGTTGTGTTTTGTTCTGAAATTTATGTTTCTTAATTGTTTTCATGTAATTTTCCTTTATAAGATTTTAATTTCGTATGTGTGTGTGTATAGATTTTGCAATCTTCATACTCACGTCTGCAATTATTTAGGTTGGAAGAATTAAACAGAAGGGGTATGAAGACCAGACTGACCAGTGGCCTTGGAATATAACAATTTACCATGATAAAGGAAACAAGCCTGTGTTGCCTCTGAACTATGAAGACCGCTCTGCAGCAAATTTCTGCTGGTGGTTTTTACAATAGTACTTGATCTAACTACTGCTACTCTCCTATTTTCAAGACACCTATAGTTTGTCTTATATCATGATAAGACACTTTATTCTTTCATTCAACATACTCGGTTACAAAATCTGTGTTGAAATGACAGAAAAACCTGCACCAAGAGCTCCACCTTCATATAACCATGGCTATTTCATTAGTTTTCATTTTCACTTTGATGCTCTCTGTGTTTATTTTGCCATTGAAAATGAATGCTCTTGAAATATCTAGTTGTAAAGCAGTATCAGTATGTAAATGCTGAGGTAGTTATTTCAGACCGTCGGTGTATTCTAGGTTCTGATTTCCTCTATTAATGAAGTCATAGTTGTAATGGTGGTAGGCAACACCCACCCCCTCCACCATATTTGTTGACATCTATGTCTATTTTGTACAAGAGGTCCTCTGCTTCAAACACAGCATCCTTGACATCAAGCCAGGCTTTCAGATATCGATTTCTGATTTTGTTCTGCATCATCAACCACAGCATTGGTGGACACCAGCTTGATGTTCAACATCTTCAACAGCGTCTCATATAGTTTTCTTCCTTGAAAGAAGTCCAGAACTTCTAGGGAAGACTCACCAGATTTTGTGCATTTTTTTTTTTTCATTTGTAGGAATTTAAGAGAGATGCCAAGAGATTTTGTGCATATATTTTTTTATTTGTAGTAATCTAAGATTTTGTGCATATTTTAGACAATTTTGTGGACAGTGTATATATATATATGTGTTGACACATTTATTTGTTATTTAGAGGCTTCAAAAATGTTGGAATAATGCATTTTTATTATTATATGTTAATTATTAAGTTTTTTTTTATATATATTTATGACCAATACAATTCAGCTTCTAAATTAAGATAACAAACTAGAATCGGTCTACTAATAGAGGAATTTGAGTAATTTATATTAAGTTTTCGATTCTAACTTCAAATCTCAACTTTGTATACAAAAAAAAAAAAAAATCAAGATAAAATTTCATTTTTGGTTAACATGCCCTTTGAATCTCTATATTTTAGTTTATGCATAAATTTGGGTGTTCAAATTAAGTTTTTACAATTTTAATTGCTAGCATTTAGTTATTTTAATTTTCCAAATTAAGTTCCTCAATTCAAAACGTCATCCAATAATACAAATGTGATAAAGATGTGATGTATCATTAATTTATATAGATTAGTATAGAAAAACATGTATATAACATTTTTCTGTTGTGTTTTTATTAATTCTATAAAATTTTATAGTGTAAGTATTAATTTAAACAATTAAAGTATAAAGACTAAATGTTTAAGTCATTAATGTGAGGGAAACGATCTATTCAATAAAAAAAATATTTGATTTTTTCTGTGTTAAATTTTTTTGAATTAGCAATAATTATGTATCATAGTATCTGATAAGTTGAGAGACATCAGTAATTTTTGACCCAAAATAAACAAATAAATTAATTAAGAAGAAAAATACAACTTAATTTTTTTATTACTAAAAATTGATCCGTTCTTGATATCTCCACACTTAATCGCCCCAAAACTAAACATGATCTTAACATGTTTCTCAACTTTTTTATGCCGGAGAAGTGACACTGCTAAGTTCTAATCAAAACATTATTATTCTATTAAAAACAAAGTTAAATTGCCATGTTTATTGTTATTAAATTTTAAATTGGTTAACTTTATACTTTTTGTATAAAAAAATCGAAAATGGGTTACTAGTATAACTTAAACGCAAATCTAGATTTTTAATGCACAAGTTGCCATGAAGTCATGAAGATCAATCTCACGTTCTTCGCTTAACGAGTTATATTCGGTTATTACAATTAGCAAATAAAAAAATACCTCTATGGAAAACAGAATCCAATCATAACCCTTTTTCCAACCTTTTCTTAGTTTCATTTATATTAATGCATCTCAAAAGCTTAGAAGAAAAATACTTAAAATATGACCATGACAAATAAACCATAAATAGTTCCCAGGTAAAAATAATTTTCTACAGATTAATGCATCTCAACCTTTTTTTATTAATATAATATTATTTTCTATCATGATCAAAGCTCTAGCTAGTATGAAAGACGAAGGTAAACTAGCTTACACATCTTATCTATTTTGAAATAAGAGAAATGCTATCAACACTTTCTCTAATATTCTTTCTAAGAAAAATGCATTTAAAAGAATGTGAAGAGACTGTTGCTAGCATTTTCCTAAAAAAGAAAAACAACAAAAATAGTCTCCAAGAAAGTGATAATCTGATAATAGAAAACATCTATTTTCTGCTAGATTCAAAGCTCTAGCTAGTGTTACAAATGCAGATAGAGAAAAAACAAAATAAGAACAATATGGAAAATTCAGAGAGATCCTATAATTTGCATTTATCTTGTGAAGATGATATTAGGGGATTTCACAAATTTCAAGGTCATTCTTTTCCATTGTTTTTCTTGCTTTCGGAAGAGAGTAAAGATCAATGGTTTCGGGACTGTGAAAAATGATTTTTTTTTACCTTTCATGCAAATCCAGATATTTTATATACATAACAGGATAATATGAAAACTTGTCTTCCTTTCTAATCACAGGAGAAACTAATAGCTTAGTGTTTTCATTGGAATTTAAAGCATTACATCACCAAAATGTCGACGAGTAATGGTAATGGTAGTACTTAATGCTCCTTCATTACCCTTATCTCATAAAGCTACAAATGCAAGGTATTTTATCTAGTATATATCAACATGGTTCAGAAGAGAGTTGAGATGAAAGTAAAATTGCTATTTGATTGAATGAGTAAAAGTAATTACATCAGGCCATAATTATAGGCATTAGATATCCAACTAGTAACTGACTATCAACTACTAACTATATCTCTAACTGGGCCCCTACATAACCCTACAATTTGGTAAAGTCAACAGCTGAAGCATGCATTCGGAACAGAAGCTACAAGCTGTTGGCAATTGTAAATAATTAGCTCTTTAAATATCAAGGTTGCTCTGGCAACTGTATAGAAAGCTGTCTTAGACAAGAGAAAATACCCTTCACATTTTTATATTCCCATTCTTCCCATCATAGAATTCCAAAGAAGCTTATGAAAAAGTAGAAGAACATAAAACATGGCAATCAATACCCACTGCCTCATGGAGAACAAGTCATACATCAACGAGAGAGACATGAACCAAAACTCATATTTCTAACAATGTTCTTCGTGTAACTGTTCTAGTTGACTTGCTTTATTTGACTGCACAGATGAAGCAACTCTCTTACTACATGTAATGAAGACAACTTTGATTTCTTAAGTCTTGTAATTAAGAGGAGTTTACAAAACTTCCCATTAGATGGCATTAGAGGGTGACTCCGGTTGTGGACAATTGAGTATATCTTATCTGAGTAAGAGAAGGGAGGAGGGTGTGCATACAATTAGGCAATGATTTTAAGTTCTTCATTATCTCAATTTTAAATAACTCTTGCCTTGGTGCACAAGTCCTCCTTGGGGAAATGATACAAATTTAGGGCAGCTCCAAATAAACAAACTATCAAAGAGATGTGATTATGATTTATGAGCATGCTCCTACCAAATCATTTCAAGATCAGATTGCCTTAGTGTCAGTATACTAGGTCACATTCCAATATTCCGCCAAAGATAGACATGTAAGAACTTAAACTTGGAGGACAGTCATACATCAATGAGCATGACAAATGCCAAAACCCATATATACCAAAGGCCTCAAACCTTTTAGAAACTTCATATCTATCTCAATTGTAGAAACATAAGCAAACTGTTAGCCTTATGTAAGGCCTCAAACCTTTTAGAAACATCATATCTATCTTCTAGAAATGACAAATCCTGTCCAAAAAAAATTGTGCTTCTTTGACTTCCAACATAAACAAAAGTACTTCCGGAAAACATATTTTGCCAAATCATTGAGAAGGTCATGCATGACTAGACATATTTGCCTCTGCCTGATTGTTTAAAAACATACCAAGATAATAGATCATCTAAATACTCTCATGAGGGCATTATATAAAATTTTCAGCCATCCACAACAAAATGAAAAGCTCTTTTACAAACATATATAAATCTTTTGGGAATAAGGCACAATAAGCAAAGCATCTCTTGAGATGAGAAGGAAGGTGGTGATAACTTAAAGTAGGGACAATATCACTATCCTCTCTTGAAAATTCTCAAATCTTGTTTTTCAATACACTTTCTCATTCCAAAACATATGATTTTGTGTATGAGAGGCTCCCAATTGTTTTCAAGGTTAGAGGCTGTCCAAAGCAAATGATCTCAAACGTGTTCTTTGTTTGCTCTTTATTTGACTGCACTAAAATATGTTAAATCAAAAAATTGAAGCTTACAATTTTAGCATAATAAGCAGCAAATTTTCTGAAAGCTTCTACGGAGTTGCTTCAGCCACATCCTTTTCCTTTAGAACGACACCCTTCTAGTTCTCTTCTAGATCCTCCTCCTCATCGGCAGTATGTAAAGATTCTCATTACATTCTATTCTCATTCCAAACATCGTCCAAAACGCGAGGAAACTTCTTCCCGGTCAATTTTTCTAGAATGAAATCTACTTCTTTTTGTATCATTAGTTGATCTAGTAATATCCTTAAAACATCACTCATACGAAACACAGACACAAGCCTTGACAACAAATTCACCTTCCATCCTTGACTCCTTGTATAAATGTTGGGCAAGTAAGGTCTCGCATCCCATCCATACCCACTAAATAAATATCACTTACCAGTTATCAGCCAATTAAAGATGATTCCTTTGTCATTCTCTCTACCATATACAACAGTTTCACCCACAAATGTTGTTGTTGACAACTTTGGTGGCAATGATATAACACTAGAACCAGTAGCTTCTTTCAAACTTAGCCATAGGCCCATACCCTTGATTCAATTTCCTTGCCAAATGAACTTTTACACGAATTGAAGAAATTCCATACCTTGCTAGCACTGGTTTGAGATCTGGCTTCCAGCTTGCATTTTGGAGACTTGAAAGTGAATATCATGCAAGAGATCCATCACAGCATCACGCATGCTTGCACATGTGTGGGGTTTGTAATCTGCATCATCAGACACAGCAGCATGATGGTTGAACCTCTTCTTCAGAAGTGCCTCATTGAGTTTTCTTCCTCCAAAACATCACACCAAGGAAAGAAAAAAGAAGCAAGTATCCAACTTTAGCAAGTGCAGATTATTATGTAATTGACTCAGTCTGAAGAAAGACACAGAAGAAAACCTGAATCTCTTACCCTAATATTTATATTCTCATCCCACCTTAAATTTTTTAATAAAATATAAGAAGAAGAAAATTGCAGCAATTGGATCATAACTATAAGTGTGTGGACTGCGTGCAGAGTGGACTCAGAAGCCAGAAAAGATTCGCCAATAGAATAAACAATAATGATTTTTATTTGGACATTTTTTTATCAAATTTTTATTTGGACTATGCATGTTATTTTGTTTCTAAGAAAATGTTATTAGCAATTTTATAACACATTTTTAAACGTATTTTTAGTATTAAATAAAATTTATTAAAATTAGAATATTTTTTAATTTCTTATTTAATTAATCTCATTCATAATATTATAAATTTTAATAAATTTTAACCAATAATACAATATAAACTATTATATAGTGTCATTAATACTTATAATTTTTTGTTTTTAGAGATTTTATGAATTAACTATACGTAATCTTTTATAAGGTTGGCTACAAAAATTTCAAGCTTCTATATGATATACACGTATTGACTTGATGGAATGTGAGTATTTACCAATTTTGTCACTTATTAGAGCTTATTGTCACTCACTGAATCGTCTGTCACCTAAAACTGCCACTTGAAGATTTTTTTTTTATTAAGTTCACTTGAAGATATTAACATCCCCCAATTTCTTAAGATATATTTCGCCACGGGCATTTAGACTAGTAAGAAATAAGAGATGAATTAAGAAAATGTTTGCTGAATCAATAAAATATGCAAGTTGATTTTTTAGTGTTTAATTAATAAACCTAAAACCTTTTTTTTTAGAGGCTAAACCTAAAACCTTGTTACTAAAAAATATTTGTATAGTTATATTTAATAAGATTTGACTACTCTATCACATGATTGTATTTATTACTATGATGTATGAATAGAAACAAGACGGAGTCTAGCATACGAAAGGAAAAGATGTTTCGTATGATGCGTAAGAAATATTGACCGTTAGATTAAAATTTTAAGATGGATTAGTAATTAGAAATCTGTTGGTGAAGTATTTTCACTTTATCTTTTGGCAGCGAGAAGGACGCATGGTGACAGGAAATGTCACCTCTACTGCAGTATTTTACTTTACGGAAAATATTCATTCATTTCATTCAATATATACAATTAAATGCAAAAAGTTGAGAACGAATTATTTAAATAATATTAAGTTTAATTTTTTATGAAAATAATTTAATTTTATTTTATTTATTTTTAGCCAAATTTTTACATTAAAATAAAAATACTTTATGAAAAATATTTTTTCAAATTAATTAAATAATTTTTTCTCTGTCATTATTTATTTAATTTAATATAATTTAAAAATAAATAATTTAAAAAACATTTTTATTAGTTTAATTTTTTTTATTATTTGAGTAACTTAATATAATTTAAAAAGAAATAATTTAAAAAACGTTGCTATTAGTTTAATATTTTTTTTTATTATTTGAGTAATTTGAAAAGGTAAATAAATTTGTTTATATATTGAGTAGGAAATTACAAAATTTTATTCTTAAACTAAATTTAAAATTTTTAGTTAATTTATTTTAAAAATATGTAATTTTAAAAACCATTTAACGTTGATTTAAAAATAAAAAATGAATAATTAAATTAAAAAAGATAAAAAAGGAAAGTCGTGGAGCATCACAAGACTTCAAAGTCGTGTAGCTCCACACGAATCCTAAAGAAAAAAGGAAAAAAAATGGAAAAATTAAAAAAAAAAAAGAAAAAAAATAGCAAAAATAATTTTATAATTTTATGGATAAACTTATCAAATATTTGGGTGCATTTAGCAATACATACTTAAAAGTCATAATCAGTCTCACGACTTTAAAGTCATGCGAGGTGCGGATAGCAAACAATAAAAATGTCTTCAAAATTGTGAGGTGCGAATAGCAAAAAAAGACGACTTTAAAATGGTAAATATATATATGACTTTAAAGTCGTATATACATTTACGACTTTCAAACGTTAGAAAAAAATAAAAAATATATAAATTAATAATTAAATTATGTATTTATTAAATTATTTAACTATCTAATTTATTAATTTTCAAACAACCTAAAATTTAAATTTTATTTTTCAAATTAATTTTTTTAATTTAATTATTGAATTTTTTTTTTCAAACAACTTTATTTAATCTTTTTAGGCAACATATTTAATTAATCTTATGAAATTATTAAATATATTTTATTTGGTTTTAATATATCAACTATTCATCTAATATATTTTTAGATTAATTAACATAATGATATTTACCAAAATAAATCAATAAATACAAATAAATAAATATATCTCTTATTTCATATAAGATAAAAAAGTCTACAATTACAAAAAGAAATTATTCAAACAATATTTCTATCCAAATTTAAAATTTAAAATTACTAAAAAAATTACAAAATTATTTTAAAAACTAATAAA
>PYAF01005226.1:465533-484572 GCA_007407185.1 Glycine tomentella | reverse complement strand
AAAAAAAAAAAAAAAAAAAAAAAAATAACTTTGTATATATTAAAGGAAAATTCTATAGGACAGCTGTAAGACCAGCAATGCTATATGGAGCGGAATGCTGACCAGCACATAGGCATGAGGATATTAAGGTGGATGTGTGGATATACGGAGATGGATAAGATAAGAAATGAGGATATTCGAAGAAAGGTACCAGTGGTACCAGTATGTGAAAAGATGAGGGAGCATAGATTGAGGTGGTTTGGGCACGTTATGAGACAGCCACTGGATGCTCCCGTAAGAACAAGAGTTTGTTACCAAGAGCTCGACACAGAGAGGTAGAGGTCGGCCGAAACTTACCTTGAGAAAGGTAGTTAAACAAGACCTAATGGAGTGAGATATAGATTGGCGGACGGTATGTCTTAGGACGGATGGAGAAAAACTATAAGCTTGGTGGAGGGTGAAACCCATTAGTAATTCTATGTTCCAGTCATTCCCTTGTTTTAGTTTTTTTCCCCTTCTTTTCTCCCTCCTTTCTTTCACCCTTTTTTCTCTCTTTTGTCTTATTTTCTCTTTTTTTCTTCCTCTCTCCCGTTTTCTTTCTGTCTCTCTTACGATTTATCATTAGGTTCATCTACCACCGACCCCAATTAACTTGGGTTAAAGGTGTTGTCGATGTTGATATTGTTGAAATATCATTTAACTGAGTATGAACTGTGCACTCAAAAATATTCACTCAAAATCACTCTTGTTATTTTTATCTTCACCTGTATATAATAGGCCAAAAGGGAAAAAGAAATAAAAAAGCAGGATTAAGTAAAAGAAAAAAATGGGGAATGATGAGCAAAAAACAGAAAATCTCAAAGAAATAAACCAAAGGGAAGTGCTGAATGGAAAAATGACACAGAAAGATTTATTGGCAGAAAAAATAATACTCAGAATCCTCAAAGGTTTAGATAATAATCCAAAATAGAAAAGTCAGGTGAATCCCTATTAAGGATCCATCAATTTAAATAATGAAGATTGTTTACCAACCTTTATTATTTGATCCTTTGAAGCTGTTAACACCCAGTTGCCATTTTGATTCCATTTTGCACACAGCACAGTGTTTTTGTGGCCATGACTGCATGTAATAAGAATAAATCTATAAACACAAACAAACACATGAAACAGTAGATATAAGCAGACATTTACACTCACAATGAACAAAGCTCTCTCCCTGTTTTAGCATCCCAAAGTTTCACTAGATTGTCCTTCCCACCTGTATTGTGAAAATCAAATAAAGGATATGTAATCACATTATTGAATTTCACAAGCTCAAGAAATTTCATAAAAGTAATGTTTAAAACATCTACCTGATACTAATAGAGATTTTGTAGGATGCCAGTCAACACTCTTCACATCCCAACCATGGCCTGGCTGAGTTCAAATGCCACAATCATAAATCTAAGTTTAGGTCTCAATACAGACAAAAAATAATAAAAAGCATAAGCACATAACATAGATTCTAAGACTACAAAAACCTAAATCCAGGAACTAATTGGGTAATCACATAAATTTGATTGAATTTAAAATAAAAGTAATGGAAATATAAAACTCTAGAGGAATAATTGTGAGTCCAAGAAAATTCAAAGATGCAAACCAACCTTTGCACAATAATCTAAGTATCTAGAACAAACATAAGAATAAGTAGAAATGATAGATTGACCCCATTTTATTTGGAACTTTGAAAGTTTTCCCATGCAGTTAGTGTTGGACATTAATGACAATACTTATATTTTGCATATGATTAAAAAAAACAGATTACACAACAAAGTGTTCTTTTTCAGTAATCCAACCCATTGTGTAGTCAACATCAACATCAACAGCACCTTTAACCTAAGTTAATTGACATCGGTGATAGATGAACCTAATGATAAATACAAGAAAGTTAAAAAAATAATTAAAAAAAGGAAGGGGGAGGGGAAGAAAAAGGGAAAATAAGACAAAAGAAAAGAAAAGAAGATAAAAGAAAAGAATGGTGAAAGAAGGAGGGAGAAAATGAAGAGGAAAAGAAAAACTTGTTGAAAATTGAAATTTAAAAATAAATCCTTCATCTATGACCCCTTTCATGACACAAAAGAAAGGCACCAGCACTCTTCAATCATTATGATAACACAGTTTAAAAATGACAAAGGGACCTTAATGCTAAAACATCAAGCAAGGTAACCAGGTCTAAAATGTGATAGGAACCAGCATTGGAATGATAAACCTGAAGTATTACTGATACTTAATTATAGCTAAATCAGAGGGGTAACCTTTGTTCCAATGTAAAATATAGAAGAAAAAAAACTACAACAATGAATGGAGCAGAGTTTATCTTGTTTGATGGGAAATAAGACACTAGAGACTCTTAGATTCTTAGAATGTGAGTATGGGCCTAACTCAACCCCAAAAGCTAGCTCAAGGGGTGAGGGTTGCCACTTACTTACATACTCTATTTTGACTTTATCTTTAACTGATGTGGGACTTGGGTTTTTCCCAATAGAGACTATAGCACACTTATCCTAAGGAAGAACCAGCTTCTCTATGCAGCCTAGCCAAGTAGTTTTTTACTCATGAATTGTCTAATGCCCCTCTTCAGTTACTCCCCCCTCCAAATAACCATTCTCCATCTCCTCCTTTTGCATGATTCTCGCATCCCCCTCTCCATCCTTCTTTCTTAGGCACATTTATAGCCTCTTCTATTCCAGCAGCCCTTCTTCTCCCTCTCCTTCTATATACTTGTATTATGAGTCTATCAAAATGCTTGACTCCACAGGTCATAGGATGAATCAAACCAAATAATAAATCTTAAAAGAAAAAAAAGGAGAGAAAACAAACATCAACCCCAAAGGGTAAATCACACACATGGACCAAGCTGTTACTCCAAATAAATCAACTAAATCATTAATACCAATCCTAAAGGATGAAAATGGTCAATTAGATGGCATTCAACCCACGGCAGTTGACAAGCCTCCCCATCAAAATAGTCATTCACAAGAACTTATTCACAGCACAACAAATAAGATGAGATTGTAATTAATGAGAATAGGAATAATTTAGCAACATGCCAGAACAAACTGATAGAGTCAACCGATGCCATGAATAACTCTCAAAATTAAACAGATCATCTATATCTAAAATTTACAATTTCTCTACTATCAACTACCCAACATACAGAAACACAAAAGGTTATTTAACATAAAGAGAATCCGATTTCAAGTGCATACGTAATGCAATCTGTAATTACCAATTAGGAAGCTTAAAATAAAGAAAAGATTAACAAAATATTATTGGTATTAAGACCCAACAAATATATTAAACACAATACTATTAAGATTCAGTTTTCAGGACACGGACAATATTAGAGACAGGATACAAATTACAGATATGGTCCGTCCAAAGCACATTACCAGTTAATGAACACTCTTCTTGACAGCGTGCAAAATCCCAAACTTTAACCGTGGTATCATCAGAGCACGAACAGAACTTCAAATCTGTCCTACAGAAACTGTTTATAAGAGAGTTACAGAACTTTTCCCCTTCAGCATGTTACAATTTCTTTCTTTTTTTTCAAATAAAACATCTACCTTAAGTCACGGACTGATTCTTTATGAGCAGATTTGTTGGCTTTAACATTGTTCATGTTGTTCTGCCAATACCTAGAAAAACGCAACACATACAAAATATAATTACATATGTGCATTTAACCACCAAAATCTGCATAAAAAAATATATGCAATATTTAGTTTATAAGAAACCACACAAATATATTAAAATATGTATATACTTTATTGCGCCCCCATCATCACCAGAGACCATCCAGTTGTCATTGTGACTCCAGACCATGGATCTGATTGCTTGATCATGTGCCTGCATGTGTTTCAAAATCCACCTTTGACTTGTACTTTTAAACTACTGATGACTACAATAATAATGTTAAGACTATAATTAAAGTCATGTACCTGAAGAATCATTTCAAAATTAAAAGATTGTCCATTCCAAAGAGTGAATTCCCCAGTCTGTGAACCAGTAATAAGTCGCCGGCCTGTTGGAGTCCACTGTTTTTGAAAATTAAACAGTGATGCAGCATCACAAAGTCAAATGCAATCCAGTGGCACATTCAAAAAATTAAAAATGCATGATATATTTTTAAACTAATCAAAAGACATTATAGAAACATGTGTCTACCTGCAACCCGATATAATAAATCATTGTGTACAAAAATCTCACAATAAAAAAATCCAATAAAACAACACGACTGATATGTCAGATTATTTAGTGTATAAAGTAGTCAAACAATTTGCTAAAAGAAGCAGGAAGGCAGCAATCTGTAATGACAGCTTAAATCATGCAATTGTAAAGGTAAACCATTTTTATATAACAAGACAGTCAAAGAACCAAAAGGCAATATGTCAATGGCAACTATTGAATTGAAAGGGAACCACATTTAACATTTAATTGACTTGTTTTACTAATTAAGCGAAATTAACCAAACAAAATTCTTTGCTATTCTATCCAATTTAGAGTATAAGTTAACTGAATACCTATTTTGTTTCGTACATAAACATTTGAAAAGAATTGACAGCAAATTTTACCATTGATATACATAGTTGAAAACATTGTAAATCAAACTACTCTAGAACCCAAAAATAACAAAATCAATTTAAATGAGAAGCAAGCAGCTTCTGTTCAGAAATGTTTGAATGCTGCAGAAAAAATACAGCTGATACATCTGTAACTGATAATCCGCATAACATATATTACGTCATGTCAATCACAACATTCCCATCTAACTTACAAGAACGCGATTAATGGGGCAACGATTTTTATTTAGAGATGTATGAACAAATTTAGCAGCAAAGCTTGTGGAGGGATTGTCTGGATAGCCAACTGCTGGCAACATCTGCATGAAAAGTAGCATATGGTTATGATCTAAGGATACAAATAGATCATTAAAAAAACCAAAACTATGTACCCTATTGCCCAGAGGCTCCTCACTATGCGAAGGTAAGGGGGAGATATTGTACGCAGCCTTACCCTTGCATATGCAAAGAGGTTGTTTCCGGATTCGAACCCATGACCAACAAGTCACCAAGGCACAACTTTACCGTTGTGCCAGGGCTCGACCTCATACAAATAGATCATTACAATAAGAAAATCCTTTAAAGTTATCAAGTTAATTTATTTGAATAAAGGGAAAGAGTATACAACTTAAAACAAACAAAAGTGTACAAAATCAAACCGAAGCTTACTGACATCAATTGCTGCTGCCGGGGTGGGTTGCAGTACTGTCCTATCCCTTGAATCCCGCTGCGACATACGAATCTGAAGGCAGATTCAGATTACCCATAAATTTTCAATAGAAACAGCCACAGATGGAAATGAACAAGTCAAAAAGTTTTACAATATAGCTACAAGCGTTAAGCAAAAATCATTACCTGCATATAACGCACAACTGTGCTTGTATAATCAACCGCTTTCCTTTGAGTAAGCTTTCGTATTCTTTTTGCACCATGGCTATCACTGTGAGCTGCAAAAACCATTCACTGTTAAATTAGAAGAGTCACCAAAAACCTAATCCCAAAATTTCCACAAGATATATAAATTTAATGCCTTGAACTAATTAAAACAAGACAAGGATAGACATTTTTCTAGCACCTCAATCATCATCTCCTACATGCAATACAGAACACAGTTTTCATTAAGAAAAAAAAATAAAAGAAAAATTATTCATGATGAAGGAACAACATAATCATTCAAGTACTAAATGGAAGTAAGCATATATGGAGAGAAGCACAGAGAAACAAATTATTCATTCCATCAAAAGAATACAAGGTTACAAAGAGTGAATCATATCAAACCAAGTAAATCAAATTATGACAAACATTCCACAAGTCGCATCTTCAGAAGATTCCAGAGCTTTTAAAAGAAACTCAAACCTTAGTTGTTTATCTCCTCACATGTACCTTAGGCAAGTTTATATCATTTTCCCCTCAGCAAATGCCACCCAACTTTCTCCCTAACACATCTGTTCCCAATGCTAATTGTTTGTTTTATGCAAATTGAACTTCCCGAGGCACATAGAACGTGAATTCTCCTCACACATTGGATTCACGTTCAACGTGGTTGAGCGGAATACAAACACACCTCTTATCTTTCTCTCCAGTGAATCAACCACCTCAGCATTCTCAATTTCTCATCACTGCTGCACTTGTCTTCTAGTCTTGTCACTACTTTACTGCCAAACATTTCCCTCCCACCATCAAGCATAACAGTCATATAATTTGTCTGTTACAACTTTCTTTTGTGTTTGGTACACATATTATCACGTATTACACCTAAAGCATTTCTAAATTTCAACCATCCAGCTCAAATCATATGCAATACATTCCCTTAATCACCCGACTCGTAAGTACCACCACTAAAACATTGCTAACTCAAGTCATACCAAACTCACATCCACACACCTAATTAAACCAAAACCCTTTAACCCCGAAGTTCCTGTCCACAACTCAAGTTCACAATCCACTCCTTCATTCCACTTGCCAACTACGACAATATCATCCACAAAACAAATAATTGAAAAAGAGCGTTGAGACACCCCAAGGCATGCATTATTTAACCAATCAAACACTTCTTTAATTACATTTTAAAAGAAATATCTCCCTCTCTTAAAACTCTCCTCTGGAAACTCTATCTCTAAAAACTCTCTAAAAACTCTCCCTCTCTAAATCCTTCTCTAGAAACTCTCTCTCACAAAACTCTTTCTCTCTCTCAAAACTCTCTCCCTCTCTCAAAACTCTTTCTCTCTCTAAAAACTCCCAAAATTCCTTCCCTCTCTCTAAAAACTCTCCATCTCTTAAAACTCTCTCCCTCGCTAAAAACTCTCTACTTCTATAGAAACTCTGTCCCTCTCTGAAAGCTCTCTCTCTCTCACACACACCCAACACCACCACATAACAGGGTTTATCCACTAATACAAGAAAACACAACAACAGCGAACACGCGTTCACGTTCAATTAAAACCCCTTCGTTCGTCAACAGTCGTAATCACAAGAATGAGAAGCAATTGGAGGAAGAGGAAGCGAAACCGAACCATCGTAATGAGAAGGCTGGGGCCCTCCGGGTCCGGGATGGTGAAACTCGGGGGCGAGGTTCGTCGACGAGGCGGAGCCTTGCCGCATCACCGGCGGCCGATGCGACGGCGGCGGCTGTCCGCGATGGAACTCCGGACCCGGCGGCTGGTGGAAATGCTGCTGCTGCTGGTGCTGCTGTTGTTGCTGGTGCTGCTGTTGTTGCTGGTACTGGTGCTGCTGGTGCTGGTGCTGCTGGTGCTGGTGCTGCTGATCATTGTACATCATTGTCACTGGATTGTGGAGAGAGAGTGAGGGAGAAATTGGATATTGCAAAGGAGAGAGAAAAACCCTAAACCCCAAAATGTGGTTAGGATTGGGGAAGAACGAAGAAGAGAAGAGTATGCGGAGCGGGAAAGGGAGAGAAGAAGGGAACGGAACAATGAACGGCAGCGTTTTACTCAAATCATGTGTTTAGAACTTGGAACATTTTATTTGGGCTGTATTTAGTTTAACGTTAGATTAAACGGACATCATATTTTTATGCATATTCTGGAGAAATAAAAAATTCATAACGAATTTTGATTCAATGGTTGTCCGAAGGTTTCTGAATGATAAATCAAACATAGTGTTTGATACTTGGTAGTTGTTAGGATAGAAACAAATGTAATGAAAGTTAATTGAAGATAAAAAATTTGAATTAAAATAAAAAGTTTTATCTTATTTTATTATTCATTTCATTCATTTTTCAATCTTTTTCACTTCAATTAATCATATGATAAATATCATTTTTGGTCCATTATTTTTTTATCAAACAAATATTATTTATTAATTTTTATTAGAATGTTACTCACAAAGTTTGAATATGTGATAGTTCTCTCCCTCTTCTTCATTCAATCACCAAGTCATCTTGTATCTTCACTTTAGATTCATTATATTATAATGATTTTTCGATATAGTACATCAAAGAGGTGTTCCTTAAAAGAAAAGTTTTCTCATGTGCATAAATGATGATTCCTGGGAATCATGATACCTTATAATTAAAAAAATATTTGATTGTCCATAAATACTTTTATAAAAGTTTGCTAAGAACAAAAAAGTTACCTGATACATTATCAAAAAAAAAAATTACTTCTTTTATTATCAGTTATTTTAATTATTTATCACATTAAATAATCTTATAAGAGTAGCATTATATTTTTACTTACAATAAAAGAAAATTTTAACTTAAAAAACTAAGATTTTCACCTCTTTTACAATAAAGTTTTCATCGAAAACCACTTAGAAAACATTCCCAAGAAATCAAGAATCTTACTTTTTAAAATAGACACCAAACATTGAAAGTCAAGATTTTAATCTAAGATTTCCAAAAAACTGGAAATTCATCCTTTACCAAACGTCTCCTAAGTTTTAAAAGCTTTTTTTATTTTTTTATATTTTTGAAGGTTTCATTTTGGTCATTTTTTCAATTTTGCGTTTAAAATGTTAGTGTTCTATTACCTTTTAATATTGAAATAATTAATTAAACATAGTGATCACTAAAACATGTCATGATGTGTAATAATATTTTCCAGTAGCAGTGTTCCACCTTCCTTTTTCTTTTTTCCTCGTCTTCTTGTGTCACTCCCTCTCTATTCCTTCTTATCCAGATCTGCACCAAACCCAACAACCTATGCACAATAATAATACAAACATATATGCATCAAGCTCAAAAAACACAAGACGCGATGGAGAAGGAGAACATGGACCATCATCGATGCGCCATCACCTTTGACCCCATGAATCAAGATCCGCATCTTTGTCATCGACTTTCTCCAATCCTTCATCTCACACGAGAACTGAAGCCAAGTTTTGGCCATAATAGCTTGAACCAAAAATAGGGTTTCATTCCACTATGAGGTTTTCCTTAAATTTGTTAAGGGAAAATGAAGAGGAGGTCAAGAGGAACACTTTAGGGTCAATTTGTTTAAACTTATTTATTGAAAAAAGAAATTTTATAAATTTTTCTTTTGTTTTGAAAAAAGTAATAAGAATTCAGCTAACTTTTCTTTTGTTTATTTTAATATAAAAAAGAAACTTTATAAATATTTAGTTGTTTGTCTAAACTGCTTTTACTTAAAAAAATTCTTATTATTTTAAAAAACAAATCTTATTTGCTTTAAAAAACGCTTTTTAAAAAGTGCTTATTTTAAAATTACTTTTTTAAAGTTTGAACAAATTGGCCTTTAATCAGTTGGTTTTGTGTAATATGAAATGAGATTGCCAAAATCAAGGGTAGAACTTGCTGGTTTTGGAGAGTAGAACAAAAGAAAGAGGAAAGGGAAAAGAGGTATGAAAATGAAAGGGGCTTTGAGGGTTTTAGTCTATGATCCAATGGCTCATATCAACCAATCGTGAAAAATTAAATAAGGGTTATTGGATTCGGTTTTGAATAATCAAAATGGTACAAGCTCCTTTTTAGTGACACTTTTTAGTCACCTCTATTTTTATTTAATTATTTTAAAATTTAAAAGTCAACAAAACACTAACATTTTAAACGGAAGAATGACCAAAATGAAATCCTTCCAAAACATAAAAAACAAAATGAAACTTTTAAAATTCAATGTACTAAAATGAAAAGGAAAAAAAACACTAAAACATAATGGACCAAGAGTGTCATTTAGCCTTTTAATTTTTGGTGAACCAAGTGTTCACACCCAAATTTTGCTGCAAGCAACGAAATTCAGTTGTTGAGGTCTTGAGGATTTCGCATAATGGTTGTCGGCTAACGTGGAATTCGGCTAACTTTTATGTTTGCTGAATAAGGAGAAGGCTAGTTCGGTTGAATGTGGAATTGACAATTTTTCATACAATGGCCAAACAAGAAGATTAGTTGAACATGGATAAGGTCAAACGACTACATGCAATGTCAGTCGAATGGCAGAATTCGACTAATTTTAAGGTTAATTGAATAAGTAGAAGGTCAATTCGGCTATGTTCAATGTTAGCAGAAAGAGAGAATTCAGCTAACTTTGGTGTTAGCTGAACATGAATAAGGTCAATACAGCTACATACAATGTTAGTTGAATGATAGAAGTCGACTAATTTTAAGGTTAGCTGAATGAGTAGCAAGTCAATTCATTTACGTTCAATATTAGGTGTTAGTGTTAGTTGAATGTTAATGAAATCAATTTGGCTACCTACAATGTTAGTCAAATGACAGATTTCGACTAACTTTAAGCATCAGTCAAAATTACACAAATCAGTGTAAAACTAGTCAAATGATTCCCAAACCTAGTTGTATTATTCCCAAACCACATTCTAGGAAATTGTCAAGTAGAAAAACGTGGTTTAGTAGAGGATTTATCTTTGTAGCCTATAAATGGGTCTTGTACATAATTTTCGAAAGGATGATCAATCCAAAATCAAACCTATTTTACTCAATTTTTTATCTTTCTACCTTTTATCTCTTATGTTACAGTTTTCCTTAACTGTTTTTCATTTACAACCTTTTGTTTATAGCTTTTAACCTTTATTTTCACGCAAGCTTTCATTTTTGTTCACCTACACTATGCACTCTTTGGAGAAGCTTAGGAATCCATAGACAAAGAGCAAATTCCCTTTCTTCATATAAACCATTTTATCATTATTTGGGATCGTGTAGAAATAAGATTGACCAAAACATATGACAGATAACTTTAAATCCGCTAAGATCTGACTACTTTAAAACATCATCTTATTCGTTAATATAATGTGATGATAAGGTAGATTCCTATTAGGGGCATGTGTAAAAATACTCACACCAACGATATATACAAATTATAGTATGAAAATAATATTGATGGTAGGGGTCTGGGATTGAGAACTAGCTAGTCCTTAACGTGCTGGGATAAAGTAATCCAAGAGGGGAAAATATTTTTTTTAAAGGGATATAGATTTTTTTATATTAATAAAATAATAGTATAAAAAATATTAATTAATTAAATTTATAAAATCAATTAAAATATGAAAACGTAAGATATATTTGTTTTCGTGCATCACATTAGCTAGTACCAAGTCTAGTTGGAAACAAAATCTCTTACGAAATATGTTGATGTTTGAAAACAACTTTGAAACATATTAGAAGTGCTCATGCTAGAGAGCACCACCGCCTACGGAGGAGACCTCAAGTGTGGATGTCTCAAGAGAAACCTCTTAGTAAGCATGTACCCTAATGTGAACCTTGAGGAGAATGTAGGTACTCCTCCTCTATTTATAGTGGTCGTTCCCTAATGGCTGAATGTGGTTCCCCCTCTTCCTAGGGTGCCAGGTGGGCATTGTTTATTAGGGGAGGGTATCATTGTTCTCTGATGGCTCAGTGTTGTCCTCCCTTCTCTTCTTGGAGTGCCAAATGGCTATTATTCATTGGAGGAGGACATTCGTTTATGTGCGACAAGATCGTCCTTATGTCTCAAATGTTAGGACATTGCTCCCTCCTTGTCTTGTCGCCACACTTGTACCATAGAGTTATTTTGCCTTTGCTTGTTAGGGTATACCAGTGTTAGAGTGTACTGATTTTAGGAAGGTAGCTCTTATTATGCTAGGTCGTCCTTGGGATTGTGTCGTTTTGTGTGTCTTCCTCTTGTCCCTCCTTATGTAGTAAGTTGGCCTCCTAGGGAGGGAGGACAATCCATAATCTCCCAAGTACTAAGACTATTAAGGCGCTACACTTAAGTTATGAATGTGTCTTCCTCTTATTTGTCCTCATGTAATGAGTTGGTCTCCTAAGAAGGAAGGACGGTCCAAGAAACATGTGTAAATTTGTAAGAACTCGACTATGCTTAACTCCATGGAGCATATTTTTAGCTGTTAGAAGCTTCACCAATGAGTTTAGAATAAAAAACAGTTTCAAATGATTACTACAATTAATGCCTTTTCATGATTCAAGTTGGCATTTTTCGGCCCTGTCCATGTGGTGGAGCTGCAATTCAATTCTTGATTTGGGAGGGTTATATATATGTAGGGGTGTTCACGGGTCGGTTTGGACCGGTTTTTGTCAAAATTAGGACTTAACTTAATCAAATTTAATCGGTTCGATTCGGTTTAAAAAAATGAAACCCAACACATTCATGAACGATTTGGTTTGGTTCAGACCAACGGGTTACCCATTTAAATTTTATCTTTTTTCTTCTTCTTAGAACTACTATTTTATATCATAATTGATCCAAATATCCAATACAATTAACACAATAAGGTAAATAATCATTTTCATTCCTGAATGTGTAGAGACCTGACAAATTCGTCCCCGAAAGATGAAAAATCAAATTTTAGTGTCCCTTTTGTTTAGTGGTTTTGAAAATCCTTATGTGTTAGAATCAATCTTGTTTGAGAGAGAAGTTGACACTTAACAACGTCAGATATGCGCTTAATTGGTTGTTGTCCTTTGAGTTGGTAAAACCATTTTTTAAAAAAAACTTTCTTAATTACAAGTTAGAATAAAATCAAGCGTGTTGGTGTTAAATTACATGTTAGAACAAAATCAAGTGTGTTGGTCCAATGAAAGAATTAAATTATATTTTACAGGTTAGAACAAAAAAAAGGAAAAATGAAGATTAAATTATATTTTATCTTTAAATGAAACGAAATTTGGGGTCTCACAATTAGTCCAATGAAAACTTACTGACATTTTAGTCCAATAGAAACTTACTAACATTTTGGTCTAATCTATTCAGCAGTCATGTTGACAATCATTTTTGTGACATTTTTGTCCCTCTGTGCCATGTAAGCTCTTTCATTAAGGGTAACGTATGAATGAATTTTTCGCATTTTTTTCACTTTCGGGAACTAAAATTTGAATTTTCATCTTTTGGGGACGAATTTGTGAGTGCTCTACACATTCAGAGATGAAAATGACTATTTATCCTATCACAATATTACCAAATGTCTGAAAATAGTAAAATTGATTCATTTAATATCATCAACATAATATTCTAAAATAGACTAATACGAATTAAAACAAAATATTTCCCAATGATATTCACTATTATAGTCTAAATCACAACTATTTCTTACAAACTAATTTCTTATAATAAGTTTTGGTACAACTATATTTGTTGATACAAATGAACAAAATATAATCCATTAATATTATAAACATTTGAAGTTCCAACACTTGGAGTCCCAATATTAGTAGTATTTAAAGTCAAATCAAACAACTCTAAAAATTTTGATCGATTTTAATCGGATCTATATGTCTAAACCCGTGATCCAGTCCGTACATGAACGGTTTTGATCGGTTCGATTTGATTTTGATCCAAATATATAAATGACCAAACGCAAACTATTCAGATCGGTTTGGATCAATTTGAATTTACGAGTAACCCGTACCTATGAACACCCCTATATATATGTGATAATCGTGGATTCATTTGAAAAGGATGTATTCCTGAAATCAATATAATTTGGTTGTTTGTATACCTATTTGGCTTATTATTGGTTAGAAAGTATTCAATATGTTTTCTACTTTTTGTCTTCCCTCTCTTGTTCCAAATATTAAAAAAATTGTTCCTCTATATATTGAGATTTTGCTTTCAACTTAAGCAAAAATGTCAGCATCTTGACCGGTCTAAAGCTTCTGATACAAGAAAGACCCTACAAAATGCTATGCAACCACAAGTTCTTGCGGTAATAAGTTACCATTTAAGGTCTGAAATTTTCTGCTATGCGTTCCCTTTTCCTTTTTGGGGATGAAAGGAGCATAAGAATTTCAAACCAAATCCATTTCATCCAATAATGTCTAGCGTACAATTGGCATCAACTTACAGGAAACTTTAGCCAAACTCATAATGTTTGTGCAATACAACAGAACCACAAGGAAAGAAAGGACTTCACCAAAAAAAAAGTAAAATAAAGGTGAAGCCATTGAAATAATAATGATTCTAAAGCAAATTCCTTCTATGATTAATTTTCCATTAACAAATATCGTGACAAAAAAGAAATGAATGTCTATATTGTAGTAGTGATATCTCTTGTCATCATTTTCGATGACACGCACAATAAAGACGATTCTACAACCATCGTCGTAAGGGGTTTAGAATCGTCATCGTTTGCCTATATTATAATAGTGATATCTCTTATCACGAGATACGCCTCTTTCCCAATATGAATCTTTGTATATTATGTGAGTGTTACTTTTAGCCTGCAGAATTACTTAAGGCATGGTCAACATAATAGACACACACCATGCATATGTGAATTACACCCTTTAAATATTAACCAATCTTTTTTTTTACACACTCATGCACATGCAGGTTTTGTTTATTTTGATGTGAAAATGTTTGTTATTCAATTATGTTTATTAATCAAATTACTATATGTTTAATATATTGAGATTTGTCACTATAACTTGACCTTTATATATATATATATGTATGTATATATACTCCTTGGAAATTAACTCTGAAATTACTAGTACAATAGTGTTCGTATTTGTGATATACACCTCTCTCAAAAATAAGGCACTACACTTATTAGATATTCTAAGATTTGGTATCTGTCTTCCTTTTTAGATTTTCTAAGAGGCACTTTCATTGTTTAAACCCCACCAGGTGAAAAGAAAGCCCACCAGATGAAATGAAATCGCACCACTGGCACACAGTTCATAGCATGCTTTTAGAAATCTTAACTATGCTTTCACTTTTTCTTCAATTCTTCTGTCCTCTACTCACACGTGTGGTTTGGCTGGTGAGAAGCTCAGATAATGTGTTTTATGATTTAGTTGTGCTTGTGCCATCATGGTTCCCCCTCTCAAGTTATCATTTTTTCATAATATTATAGAGTTATTAAATATTAGCTAGGATTTTAATTTAATTAAAATATATTTAAATTTCATAATAGTTATTTTAAAATAATTTGTGTTTGGTTGAATGTATGTAAAAATATTTATAATGAAAATATATGAAAAATAAACTCTATAGTTTCTTTAAAATTTATGTCAATTTAAACTGCATTTGAACTCTCTTTTTAGATATAAGAAAATCCTTGTGTAGTTTTTTTTTTTCTTCCAAATAGAACTTAATTTTATCAAATACTAAAGCATAAAACAATATTTAGAAAAAAGAATATATGAAGTTTGAAAATTCAATATCATAAAATCCTAGTAGTCTACAACTTATACGATTATATGACTGTTTCCATGTAGAAGATTGCCATTTTTTTTGTCACAAATACGACATAAATGATGATTATGTTATAAAACGTCGATGAACAGAACTTCCATCCCTCACAGTCATGCAGGATTTATTTCTTTGACCAGACATCTTTTTGTAAGGTTTGTGTCAACCTCTATGACCATCCTAGTGAGTTTTGTGTAGTGTTCTTCATCACATCTAAGTATCTAACTTCCAAGAGTTAGTGTTTTGACTTCTTTTTTTATTAATTGTTTCCAATCCATAAACAATAGTCTGACAATATGTTCAACCATAATTATGTTTGTATACATTATATAAAAGAAGTCTCTAAGTCAAAAATGCATCAGCTCTGTTTACACTGGAAAAAAAATTGCACTCATATATGTGCTTGAAGTTTAAAAAAATTACTTAATTCCTCTTTTTTCAACCAATAATAAGTGTGTAAATTAAAAAGTATGTTTCTTTATGTCAGGGTTTAAATCTCACCAAAGCACCCTATGGCCAATAGACAAAATTTTAGAAGGGAAGAAAACAGAATTACATATAATATATAAAATAAATAAATAATTGAAAAAATAAATATATGCCAATGTATTATTTCATTTTAAAAAATTAATAAATTACAAGATATTTATTAAAAATAAAAATATTTTTTTTATTTGTAGAACTCCACTTTCGAACTTACCTTAAACTTTTTTTAAAAAATATTTTAAACTAATTAAGAAGAAAATAAATGGCTAACTAATTAAACCATTGCATGGTGGGATTGGTGGGTGAACTTATTCTATGAAACAGTGCGAGTTTAAAACTCACAAAAATGTACGTAACTAGGAGAGGATAATGTTTGAGTGAAGATTAATATCAAACTGAAAATAACCGGAATTCTACAAAAATAACAATTTTTTTTAAGTAAGCTTTAATAAAATACAACAAAAATATACACCCAAGAAAGACTTAAAAATTATTAATGAATAAACTTTACCATCATTTTTAATTGTTAAACTTGTGACACAAATCATATATACTTATAATTTATGTTATTTGTAATGATTAATGCAGTTCAACTACTGATCTATTAGTTAATTTGATCTGTACGTAATTCATCTTTTTAGATATTTTGACTGAGTCACAAACGGTTTGATTTTTAAAACACTAACGTTGATGGATTTAGCAAATGTAATTTGTAGCAAAAAAATATGTTTTTTTAGGAGAAACAAACTTATTTCATATCATTTACAATAGTAGCATAAATACATTGAGAATAGTAGCAAAAAGTATGTTAGTATGCCACAATGCATTTAAACGTTTACAGTATATGCTTAGGCATTATGAGTTTGTGTGAAAAAAAAAATATACACATATGAGAGTGTTAGAAATATACAATTTGACATATTTTTTTCAAACACATTTTTATTTATTGGTTAAATTTTATTAAAAATTACAAAATCAAGAAATTAACTAAGATCACTTTTAGTGAAATTTTCTTTTGTAACCACATTATTTTATCCACAAAAATCAAAACCAAGATATTAATTAAGAAGATTGAATCCAATATTACACTCAAACTAACAATTTATTTCTAGTGACTATATTTATCCTTTAATTAATCCTGAAAAATAATTTTCCATATATGATAGTTATTTACATCTTTTAATCATTTTTTTACTTTTAATTAAAAACTAAATAAATATTGATAATTAAGGTACGAAGAGTCCGTTTCCAAAATAAAAGCGATAAACAACACTAATTCAAGTTTAATTATTGTATTTAGTAAAAGAAAAAGTTTAACTATTTTAAACAAGTGATTACCCGCAGAATAGATGTAACTCAATTGCATCTTTAGAAAGGAATAAATTTTTTAAGTGTTATTAAATTTCGAACCTATTCTTAATCTCATAATTTTTTTTTGACAAAAATATTAATCTCATAGCTAAACTAAAAAATCAAAACTTATGATAATACCTTGATATCATTTATGTGTCATGAAATAAATTAAACTATTAAAGATTTAAAGTATTAGTCATGTTAAAATCTAAATTCCCTTTATTAGCAATATTAATTATTAATTACATAAAAGTAAATCAAAGTTAAGTCATTGTAACGTTATTTAGAATTTGACAAAGAAAAAGCCAAACCGCGTGCTTATATTCAAAAAAATAGTGTGAGGTGGGGGGTGATCTTACACACACTCTAATATTTGTCACCCATAAAAAAATCTAAAATGAATCTAGTTGAATATATGATTAGAAGTGTTTTTGAGAATATCTCTATTAAAGAAAGAATTATATTTTTAATAAAAAAACTCTCAAAAACTCTTCTGACTTGTACTTAAATATGGTAAATGTCCAATGTTATCGCCTATATGCTATTATGCTTATCCCTATGCCCATATTGATATTATTGTCCTATGGTTTTTTTTTCCTTAATTTTTATTAAAGAAAGATTCACTATTAAAATAAGCCTGTTTATTTTATAGCTTCTCTGGAGAAGTTTTGGAAAAATCTGCAAGGAAATGCATAAAAGGAAAATTAAGGAGATGATTTGAAGAAAAGGATGAAATAAATTACAAAATTTAAATTGTGGTATAATAATGTTAATTTTAAATATTGACATTTTCTTTCATAAAAATGTTAAACTTCAATTTAGATACAAAGATAAAAAAAAGTTTAGCTCTTCTAAAATACTGGTATTCGATAAAATGACAAAATTATCACTCCCAACTCCCAAGTAGCATTTGAACCATAGTACTTATCATACTTGATTTATTCTTATACATACATTGTTTTAAAAAATCGGTTTAATGTTTGATGTAACACTACATTTGCCATTGATTGTAGCTTTTTATATTTATATAAATTCATTTGAAATATATTAAGAAAGTAAAGAGCTTTTATATTAATAATATATTAGTAAGTAAATATAAATCACTGAATTTTATAATAATTAATTTGGCTTTATAAAAATATTCATATCAATAAATATATTAAAATTAAACTCTATTTATATATAATTAAGGCCTACTTTTGGCAGTACAGGTAAAAAAAATATTTAGTATCTTCATGAAAATCTATATTAAAATTTTAATAATATTAAATTAAATATTATTTTAAATTTTCATTTAAAATTTATTTTTAATGTCAAATTAATCATTAAATTTGAATAATTGGGTTATAAAATACAAAATGATTTTTTTTCTTTAAAATGTTCAAAACACATAATTTGTATTTTATTAAATAAAAAATGTTTGAATACTTTAAAATAAAATTAAATACCCAATAAACTGTTTTTATCGATAATAATTTGTGATTTACCAACAACATCATCAGCAAAACTTCCCGCAATTAATTTTTTTAAGACTAAAATATAATTTTGATCTTTTTATAATTTTAATCTGTAATTTTAATTCCTTATTTAAAATAAAGATATTTAATCTCTAATTTTCAAAAATAAGAAAATTTGGTCTCCTATTTAATTTAATGATTTGATTGTTAAGTTTTTAACAATAAACTAGCACAATTTATCTTACGTCATATCATATTATTATTATTTTTTCCGGTAGTCATGATTTTATTAGTTTATTTTTCAATGGTCATGCTTTTTTAAAATGAAATTTAGAAAAACTAATAATTTTTTTATACATTTTAAATAATTATTTATTAAATTGAATTATTTAGTTATCATTAAAAATAAATAAGAGAATAAACTATATTTATATAACTTTGACAATTATTACATTATTGTATTACTTATCAGTTGGATAAAGTTTTCTTAAAACTCACTATTACATTGAGAGATCATTTAACATACAGCACATGTGCA